>CM055269.1:58664581-58754506 GCA_029237695.1 Conchocele bisecta
ATTGACAAAATGCGCCGAATACACCCGAACATTTTGGATATTCTTGTGCCAAAATTCTTGTCCAATTCTAGCCAGCGTCTCCGATCCGAACTCAGTTTCTCGCATTCGCTTTGTGAAGTGTATCGTACTGTATATGCTGTGTAACGTCAAGTCGCAAGACTGTCGGCAGTGTATGCGCTAACACACACGACGTGTAATTATCAAAAAATTGCTAGCACCTCTTTGGAAAGCTTAGATTTCTACGCAAACTGTTTTACTAAATTCATTATAGATTAGTTGATTTTTTAAGTAAAATGGACACCGATTAATAATATCGATGGCTCAAGATGATTATAACAGTATGTAACTGTCAAAATACAATGTTTCTGCTTTAAATCGTCATCATTTCGCTGTCCAATGTCAGATTTTATCGAGCCATTGACCAATGTAAAATGTAAAGTTCAGAATGTAAGCTTTAATCTGATTGGTCATTCAAGAAAAACGTCACAGGGAAATCCCGCCCCCTACTATATCATTGCGCAAAATATCAACATACGTAACAAAGAACTCATATTAATACATAACAGTTAATAGTTTATAAAGTATACAAAAACTTTTGCAATAACACACATATAGCACAAAAAATGAAACAACACATGTATTACGCTGAAACGGTAAGATAGCTTGCTGTTTTACTGTTGTTGAACTACTTTTTTATGGCGTTGTACCGCGTGTTTTTCTAAAGTTAAACCCGCAAACAGTGACACTGCGACCGCCACTTAACTCATTAGCATATCTGCAATGACTGAGAATTTCCATATAGTTACTAAATCCGAGCTAATAGCTCAGATAAAAATGAAAGGTGTTACTAACGTACGCATGTACAGTGTGTCCCAGGGTGTCTGTTTTAGTTCAGTTTGAGGTTTATGGGTTTTGCGGCCTGTGTAGATCCAGATCAACATGTACATCTGCAGTCTGATCAGGATCTGCATTACATCAATGAAACACCCAGCATGCTTCTAACAAGTAATAACTAGAGGATTGTTTTTCAGACAAAAACATGTCTCCCCCAATACCACCACTGCATGTTATCAGGATTTGGAAAAGTAGAATTTAAGGCAGCAACAGCATATATGTAGCTACCTTGTATTTTCTGCATACTTTTGAAGATACGCGCGACACAAGTTGAATATCCCCACTTTTCACTAAGTCAAGGGCCATAACACCGTGAATAATGGATGTATCCGCATCTAAAACCCCAGGTGCGCAACTTCACACGATGACCGGTATTCCTGTAAAGTTTCACGACTAACTGAAATACTTTTGGAGATATGCGTGACACAAGTTGAAAATCCCCACTTTTCACTAAGTCAAGGGCCATAATCCGTGAATACTATGGATGAATCCGCATCTAAAACCCCAGGTGCGCAACTTCACACGATGACCAGTATTCCTGTAAAGTTTCGCGACTAACTGAAATACTTTTGGAGATATGCGCAACACAAGTTGAAAATCCCCACTTTTCACTAAGTCAAGGGCCATAACTCCGTGAATACTGGATGAATCCGCATCTAAAACCCCAGGTGCGCAACTTCACACGATGACCAGTATTCCTGTAAAGTTTCACGACTCTAACTGAAATACTTTTGGAGATACACGCGACAAAAGTTGAAAATCCCAAATGTTCGCTAAGTCAAGGGCCATAACTCCGTAAATACAGGATGAATCCGCATCTAAAACCCCAGGTGTGCAACTTCACACGATGACAAGTATTCCTGTAAAGTTTCACGACTGTAACTCAAAAACTTTTGGAGATATGCACGACACAAATTTTGTGATGGACAGACGGACGGACGGACAGACAGACGGACAGACGGACAACCAAGCCAAAAACAATATGCCTCCCCATTCATGGGGGAAACATAATGATCATTATTAGACTAGTACATTTACAAGAAACTTACAAACATTTTAGTAATACAAAGTTTAGTGAAACAGCCCCCAGGAGTGCTATTTGATCTGGAGAGACACTGAACACAAATTCCATCAACCACATTTCTCCAGTCACAGTCACATATGAGCACTCCACTAAAAGTGTTTGTGATTTGCAATCAGAAACAGGCATTTCCCATGCCGATAAATGAAATAAACCAATCATAATGCAGCACATATGCGTTCAAGGGTGTCTGGTTAGAGTGGTTCTACTGTACCTCCATTCATATAGACAAGGTTACTCTCCAGAGGGAAGCAGTTTCCCGTGGGTAGGTCGACGATGCCCTCAGGTATGCCCCACTGTAATCGTTGTGTCTGGTACCCAGCATCCGTGTCCTGCACAGCACCGGGTCCCAGATCTGGGGAAGAGAAACATTCTCAAGCCTGTATTACATTTCTCAGCACTGAAATCATAATATATTGATCTGGTGCTTCATGAACAAAATTACATCACATAAAACATTGAAAATACAATCAACGGACAAAATGTAATTACATTGAAAAATATATGTAGACACGCTTTATCAAACCAGTGATTATTTAGAACAGGTAACAATATGTATACAGAGCTCCAGATAAGGTGCGTATTTGCGTAAATACCCAATTAAAATTGCCAAAAACCCAATTAAAATCAGAAGTAGTCAGTAGTAAAAAGCAATGAAAATTGTGTGGTATCTTTATCATGCTACAGAAAACAATAAGCAGACCACAAATATTGCATATTTTCTTATTTTTCCATGAAAACACATCTTGGTATTTCTAATTAAATACCAAGATGTGTTTTCATTTAGAAGCAAACTATTCAATGAGTGCGGTCTGCTGATGTGTAAACAGTTGTGTGATTCTATTTTACACAATTAAAATTTTGAAATACCCAATTGCTTCAGAAATGATGGGAGTGACAATACTCAATTACTAATTCCTTATCTGGAGCTCTGGTATATATAACAAAAGAAAATATTGTATGTATATATAACAAAAGAAAAACTTTGCACATCTACTCTTCATAAGGAAGCTACATACCAAGGTACAGGTCGGTAGCTAGTACGGTTTAAAAGTAACGTCTTCATTTTGTTCGCTTGGCACAACATTAGCGCATAATACAAATACATTATTAGGATGATGCAGCTAGCCTATCATACACATGCGCATATCACTTTCATGAAATATTACAGTATATCTTAACAAGGTTATGTGATAAACATTACAGTGAAACCCATCCAAACTAGAACTATCACAGGAGTGATCATAATACGCCCACAAAGAGTTGGACTTACAAATAGCTTAACATTAGAAGAGTTTTATAGGTTTGAATAAAAATTTCATGATCATTATTTAATGCTGGCCTTAGAGATGTGTGACATTGACCTTTTACCTGCGTACGTGGTCAATGAAAATGAGATTACATTGTCGAGCTATGCTCGAGGAGGTGGTCATGGTGCCATGTTGACAAAGAACAGAAGGGAAAAAAAATTGGTATCCTTGATCGATGTAAAAGATAATTTGTATAGAGAAGTGTAGAAACAAGAGGGCCATGATGGCCCTAAATCGCTCACCTGACTCCATGAACACCAGAGGAGTGACATTGAGTTCATGTGTTTTAAAAAAATTGTGCTATTTTTAGACGGCGGTCATCTTGGATTAAGCGATGACTTTCATTTTACCAAATCTGAAAATGCTTCACCCAAGGATCGGAAATTCCTATGAAGTTTGGCCAGCATCGGCCATGTGGTTCCTGAGAAAAAGACGTTCAAAATCTCAAATAAATGGACCTTTTGGCGGCCATCATGGATGACATAATCATCCGATTCCAACAAATATTACGCCAGAGCAATCGCCTCATCGATACCTTCAATTTGATATATGACATGAGCATATTCGGTCAAAAATAAAATTTGACCCCACGAGCCACTTTAACAACTTTGAAAGAGCATTGTACATTGATCATTCCTACCAAGTTTCGTCGAAATCCGGCTGGCGGTTCATGAGAAGAAGATTTTTTAAGAATTTATGCTATTTTTAGACGGCGGCCATCTTGGATTAGCGATGACCACCATTTTAACAAATCTGAAAAGGCTTCACCCATGGACCATAACTTTTAAGTTTGGCTACCATGGGCCAAGCGATTCATGTGAAGAAGAATTTTGAAATCTCTAATAAAAGAACGACCTTTTGACCTTTCGGCGGCCATCTTGGATGACATAACCATACAGATTTCAGAAAAAATGCACCAGAGTGATCGCCTCTTTGATACCTTCAATTCGATATATGACATGAACCATAAATTCGGTTCAAATATAAAATTTGACAATTTGACCCCACGGCCATACCCCACCCAGGGCCATGCCCAGTTTTGACCCCAGGGTCACCATTTTAACAACTTTGAAAGAGTATTGTACATCGATCATTCCTACCAAGTTTTGTCGAAATCCGGTTGGCGGTTCTTGAGAAGAAGATTTTTGAAGAATTTGTGCTATTTTTAGACGGCGGCCATCTTGGATTACGCAATGACGTCATTTTAACAATTTTGTAATCCTCCTACCTAAGGACCATGATCATGAAGTTTGGTGACTATAGGCCCAAAGGTTACTGAGGAGAAGACGTTTGAAAATGTTCACGGACGACGACGGACGACGGACGACGGACACATTGTGGTAACAATAGAGCTAAAAATGGCTAAGTTAAAAGGATGATATTTTTGTAAAAAAAATATTTGTTTGGCATAAAAAGTGTGTATAGTTTCAGATCAATCCACTGAACGGTTTCAGAGGAGTTGTGTACACAAACTATGCAGTTTATCTGTCTGCCGCCTGCAATAGGTTTGACCTTTGACCTTCAACTGTGACCTTGACCTTGGACGTAGGTGCATGGTTATTAATCGCGACACACCTTCTCATCCTGAGAAACATTTGTGCCAAGGCATTTGATAATCCATGCATCGGTGTAGAAGATATAGAGCGGAAGGGAATTTCAATAGGTTTGACCTTTGACCTTCAACTGTGACCTTGACCTTGGACGTAGGTGCGTGGTTATTGATCGCGACACACCTTCTCATCATGAGAAACATTTGTGCCAAGCCATTTGATAATCCATGCATCGGTGTAGAAGTATAGAGCGGAAGGGAATTTCGATAGGTTTGACCTTTGACCTTCAACTGTGACCTTGACCTTGGACGTAGGTGCATGGTTATTGATCGCGACACACCTTCTCATCATGAGAAACATTTGTGCCAAGCATTTGATAATCCATGCATCGGTGTAGAAGATATAGAGCGGAAGGGAATTTCGATAGGTTTGACCTTTGACCTTCAACTGTAACCTTGATCTTGGACATAGGTGCGTGGTTATTGATCGCAACACACCTTCTCATCATGAGAAACATTTGTGCCAAGCCATTTGATAATCCATGCATCGGTGTAGAAGATATAGAGCGGAAGGGAATTTCGATAGGTTTGACCTTTGACCTTCAACTGTGACCTTGGACGTAGGTGCGTGGTTATTAATCGCGACACACCTTCTCATCATGAGAAACATCTGTGCCAAGCCATTTGATAATCCATGCATTTCCAACAGACCGACCGACAGACCGACCGACAGACAAGCTGACTCCTATATACCCCCTCAAACTTTGTTTGTGGGGGTATAATTAAACACAGAGGAATTCAGCCACAGTATGAATAGCCCAGCTGACTCGCCAGAGGCATACGTGACAGATGTAAATGCCATGTATCTGATGCCCTTATCGCTGCCTTCCCTGTCTGGCGGATGTAGCGGGCAGACAGTGGGTAGTAGATGTTAATAAACAACAACGCGGGATTAACCATTTAAACCCATTAATATCGGACATTGACAGTTCAATGTTAAATGACTGTACTATTCCATTAATCAATTTAGGGCTACTTTTCAAATACATGTATCTGAAAAATACTGACAAACACGGTAGATCCTGATGAGCTGGCTTGTTAAGATCCAGTTCATCTGGCTCTACAGTGTTTGCAAATGTTGGATTTATGGTCTGTGTATGTATGTTGAAAGGGTTAAACAGCCCAATGCTTCCACAGGCAAAGAAGACATTGATAAGAAACAATATCACACACAATGATGTCTTACCTGCCTGGTTTTCCAGAATAAGCCGTGACCCAAAGCCAGGTACCCTGGGATCATCTATCTGTATGACACTGTTTGTGACCACAGGATTGTCTCCGTCATTGGAAACACTGGCTAGTATACTCAGATCCTCAGCCTTGTCTATGGATACCTGGATAATAGATTTATTACTACAATGTACACGTACTTGAAGCATGTGCATGATGAACAAGAAAGAAATGGAATGACCAGTGTGGCCCAATGGAAAGTCTATACTGTTCACCAGTTACGATTGGAACTGCGGTCAGTTCTTTTGCAAAAAATACATATTGCATTTGGACATAAAATGTACTGTAATTTTAATGGGTTTAATTTCCCAGCAACAGCTAAGGTCATATAGCGCACAGTTTATAGTCTCATCAGACAGACCAGTGGAATGGAAATACTATCTATTTGTCACGCCTAGGGCGAGGATTGAACTTACAACTTCCGGTATTGAACTCCAATGCCATATCCCCTGGGACATGGCCCATCCCTAATAACAAGGTGAGCATAAATCCTCAATGACCATGATAGTGGAGGGGCACCTTGAAGAGAAGTGGCTTAAAAACGATTTCTGTTTAACCCAAGAGAGCAAAAGCAACGACTATGCTAGATTGATACATCATATATTCCTGAACATGAATCCGGTGTCGGTCAATCAAATTAGGTGGGACAAGGTCACTTTTGAGGTCATTAAGTATAAAGAGGTCAAATGAGTTCAAAAACATATTTTATATCAGTAGATGGACATGTACGTGCATATCATGCTTCAAATATCAGATAAAGTTGTTTAAATTGTTGAATATTCTTCCTTAGGACATATATGAGATGCTTCGTTTTTATGGTGGTTCAAACTGGTGTGTATTTTGCGATTTTCAAGATGGCCGCCAGGTATCAACATTTTGTCTTAAATATATTCTGACTTGATTATTATAAAATTATGGCGTTTGGTACTTACATTATGCGTTTACATACATAGAAATACGTTTTGATAACTTATAAAAACAATTCACCACTAACAAATTCATATACATATAAGATGGCCGCCAAATATTTACACAGACATGCAGTAAATGTGTGTGGAATAACAAAAATATATAGCTATATTTTCATGCACATTTATATTTCAGTTATTTGCCTTTTTTTGTTATTATTGAATGTGTTATTTGCAAAAATGAACGAGTCCATCTAATATACTTATTATTTGACCATGTTGGAATATTCAAGATGGCCGCTAAGTATCGCTTAAGCTCTTAGACGCTGTTGATCGACAAAGTAGTAAAGAAATGAAACATAATTGGAAATCATATTTGTAATATTTTAAAAGTGCGAGGCTTGTGTTCCAAACTGTACCGAATTATCTGTCGCTGCAAACAAACGTAAATCAAAGATGACCGCCAACATGGATACAATTCCGACACATCAATATGAAATGCAGTCGGACGACCCCCTCCCCAACCTCCCTCATCGTGCCTTGATGTCCACTCTTTCATGCACTAAAATAAGAATTATTGTCAATACGTAGTCATTTTATAATATTTATGCAAGCAGGAGAGTCGTATTACATGTATGTGCTCAGTTTTTGCTGAGAATATATAAAATGGTATTTCATACCATCTGGATTTCACAATTGTCTGGCAGAGCATGGCCCCGTAACCCCATAGCTGCCTCGGGCCATTCAAGCCATCGAAAAGACTCATTGCTTCATAAATGTCTGGTGACGGGTCTGTTGCATACATCGAAAAATGAGATACCGGTACATTCCATGCGGATGCGGCTATTGTGTGATTTTCCATTATAACGAAGCCTACTATCTATCTATGAAAAACGATAATCAATTTATTAATGCGGTACACAACACAGTAGGCACAGCGATTGACATATCAAAGGGAAGTTGATGAATTCTGAACTTGACTGGCTACGTAACAACTACCATTATTCACTTCCCACATAATAAAAGCAGCGTTCTTTCATAGCGAAGACGTATGCTTAGCTTTTTGGATATAAAAACGAAAACCACGCCATCGCATCTTGAGCTATATAAGTAGTATGCTAATGTCCACATTAGTGCGCTATAGAAGACACTGAATTGCATTTGCATACGTTATATTCCCACCATTTATACCTGAAAAGTATTTATCGACACATTTATTATTTTAACAAATTCATAATATTGACAACAGTAACATGAACATGAAATACCAATAACTTGGAAACACTGCACATGGACACTGTGAGTGTGCTTGTCGGTGTAGCAAGAGACAATCAATTACTTGAAATTGGGGAATTATATAACATATACATATCGTATATATGTAGAGTCAATGGTGTGATCATGGTCATCGAATCTCTGTTTATATACGACATATGATGTTGTTATTGCCCAAAATAAAGTAGTCATTTAAGTAGTCATATGCCGGTAGCCATGTGCTAGGCCATGTAAGTACATGCATGAATAAATAACCAGTATTTGTGAGCCATATTCACATTACTCTCTATTCTACGAATTCAATGCATGGTGTCATCCAGACATTACATCTCAGTTCATAAACGGCATATGTTTATTAACAATAAAATCGCGTGTGGATGACCTATACTATCAAGAAGTCATATACAGGTAGGCATGCACTATGTACATAGGAAGGATGTAATGAGTCAGTATTTGTGAGTCACATAAGTATGGATATTAAACTATAATGCGATTGAGATCAATATGTTGTGAATTCACAATGGAACGTATGTTGAGGTCATTCATGAGATTGTTTGGTACATAGAAAGAATAAAAGTTATAAAAATATATTATGCGGTCATAATACATGTATATTGAATGCATATGTATGTATATGTATCACAGTTATGAAGGGAATTGTTTCTGGGGAATACCATACACTGTTATCATATATGTTGTAGTCATATAATGTCCTTACATGGTATGTGTAAGTGTCATAACTGTGTATTGTAATATCACAACCATATGTGTAATATAATATATTACTTTAAATGCATTAAAATGAACATGGTTGATTATTCTATGCTAATCCAGAATTATATCAAAAAGTTCCCACCGTCCGTGTCTATACACACCAACATACGACATATCCTTAAGATCGTAAGAGATCAAACAGAGACACGTATTTGGGTAGTTGCAATTGTGATTCATGGATAAATAATGTACACAAATCAACCAAACAACCACTTTTCAGTACAACACCGCAATTCCCGTGACTGGATTTTCAACTAACCGGGTTTGAGCTAACCTGGAAGCGAAACATGTAAAGCTAAACATTGACACATAGCCGATATGAGGCCTCTAAATCATGAGCATTCGTTACAGCATATTATGTTTTATATATGTGACACGCATTAGACGCTGTCAATATTGATTTCAGTGCAGGAGACGGGACTTTTGTTGATGAGAATATATGTTAATTGAGAATATATTTCCATTTATCAGCGATGATTATACAAGCAGTCATGCGGAAAGTTTTGCTGAAATAAAATATGCTGATCTGCCTTACAGACGTATGGTTATATGGGACAATTATTAGACATTTCAGTGTAATTTAAGTGTATGCATATGAGTATATCCACTTGTGAATGTATGGATATTCAAGGAAATAGAAACTGTAATACATACTATTTGATTAGTGTTGTATTTTACATGAATTGTTTTATCTTGGTTATAATTAGGTCTAAAGTGATTGAAATGTCATGGTACGTAGCCTCACACCAGCATATAACAGTTCGATATCTGACTGTAATGCGAACATGGCCGAACTATAGCATATGGACCAATCGCAATACGTAGTGTATACATATATGGCATTACAGTGCAATTTACAACGTATATGATTACATAAGACTCAATAAAATACAATATTTAAAGCAAACAGTACATATATTTTTATATTCTGACTCTACAATGAGTGTAACCTAATTCAAGCATCACCAAGTGTATTATGGGGCATATACAATCTACTAGTATATATATAGCGATCTACTAGCAGGGTTCGACACTCGCAGTGTCCCGGGATCCCGAGGATCCCTGTTTTGCATGAGGAATCCCTGAATTTTCAAGAAAATCCCATTCAACATAATGTAAAAATCAGGATGTCCATGCTGCGGAATCCCTGGCCCAAAAGTTAGTGTCAAACCCTGACTAGTCTGAACACGTGTGAATACAATACAATACAATAGTTTATTGGATTATGTAGGCCTCTGGCCCATAACATGTACAATTGAACAAATATCAGTGAAATCTAATGGAATTATATCGTGTTACGCTTGTTTAACAGATGGTAAATATATACGGAAATTGTGTAAATCGTTTTGTGAGTATTTGAACCCATAATTCTATAAAATGTGTCTAAAGACCTGTTGGAATACATTTGAGCAGGTAGGTAGATCAATCTAATATCATCGTATAATTTACAATGAAAAAACGCATGGTATTCATCTTCCAGAATTTCTCGATTTGTATGTATTAGGCAATACGGACAAATCCGGAGCTCTCTCTGTATTCCAGCATGTCTGCCGACTTCAATGTTTAACTTGTGGTTGGAGCACCTAAATTTTGCCATCGCTTTTCTCAAATTAAATGGTAAAGAACATGTAATATACCTTTCTACATTCAAAAGACTTTTAAAATGTTTATAATCTGAATCTGTCCTATAAAGAAATTTAAAAGTAAATGAAAAGAAACGCGCAATTGCCAGTACCACACTATATTAAAATAGCCTAAATGAGGCGACCATTTTGAATAAACACAATTACAAATGACTTCAAAATCAAGTGTGTCCAACTTACTCATTTAACCGCCTAACAGAATGCAGTGGTATACATAAGTAAACTAAAAGTAAACATTATATTCAATAGCTTTCAAGTTTTTGGAAAATATGGCGGCCATTTTGAATTAAACACGCTCTTTAAGAAGAGCATAAATATTGATCTATATTTTTAATATCCTATCTCAGATGAAAATCAAACAAATATGTTCATATCTAGTTTAGTACCAAGATATGGTCCACCACAGTGTAGATAATGCTGCCTGATCTTGATGAATATTTGGCGTCCATCTTGGATTCATATGGATTTGATAGCCTTCATCTAGGTTTAAAATTAATGCATGGTATCCAAAGCGTTTTCTGAGTCCGTCCGATCAAGATCCAAGTGCCTATTTGTTTTCATTCATCAAATAAGTACACATTTCAGGCTAAATCTTGATGCTTGGCGGCCATCTTGAATATGTTGATAGTCTCAACGATAGAGACGACCGAGCAAACCGAATTGCTTTGTATATGCCCCATAAAACAATAATCACCAATCAAACATACTTTATCGGATTGTTCTGTAATGTTATGCAAGTACATGTCGTATTATCAAAATAGAGTGAGCTTTGCACTCATTTGACCCATGTGCACTTAATGACCCCAACAATGAACTTGTCCCACCTGATTTGATTGACCAACACAGGATTCGTGTTCAGGATGATATAATGCTTTGATATAAAGTAGTCGTTGCTTTTGCTCTCTCGGGTTGAACAGAATTCATTTTTATGGGTGCTTGCCCCCTACTCCTACTATGACCTGGGGTGTTCAGGTGTATGTGAATAAAGCACCATCCCTATACACACATTGTGGCCAAATATTGTTAAAATTACAAACAAATGTGAACATAAATCGACAGTAACATTGACCTTCACTGTTCAGATGTATGCGAAACAAAGCACCATTCTTTGACAGACATTGTGGCCAAATATTACCATAACTAAAATCGTTGAAGTAAGGGGTTCATAGTTAGTAAGTACAGAGATACCGTTACATGAATGTACAAATGTTTACCTTTTTCCTTATTTTGTATTTCTTTATCTCAGATATCAGCCGCTCTGTGACATTGCTATCACACTCCATTAGAAACATTGTCTCACTATCTGGGTGTGTGACATTATACAGCAGTAGGTCGTACATAACTCGACCCTGAAACATAGAATGGAATGGAATTCAGTTTAACCCATTTCCTGCCAGGTACCATTTCACCGGTATCAAAATTGACCAACATTTTTTTTCTATTTTCTTTATTTCTCACCAAAATATATGTTGTTAACACTTGGGGAGACAGTTCCACTGAGTGATAACAACATATATTTTTGGTTAGAAATACGAAAAATAATCAGTTTTTCAAATGAAAAATATGTTTAAATTCAGCATGGAATTGGTTAACCACCCACTAGCATAGATTGCCATTTAGGCTCATTGTAAGGCAGATTTGTTTTAGGTTAACCACATCCGATTGAACTCCCCCATCTAACATGGTTAGTGCCATCGAAAATATATTTGGATGGGCCTTAGGCAACTTTATTTGGGCGAGCTTCAGCACCACCCAAAGTACGACTACACTAACCTGTACATTTAACATCATGCTGTATTGGCCGTTAGCTGGGTCTAGTCCTGACACATCATTGGTGAGAAGGCCCTGTAGCAAAGGTACCACGTCCCGCCCCGTCACTCGTATCAGACCTCGGGACTTCAGTCGGTATAATGTCGGAGTGGTCACAGATTTGTTGTATAATCGTGACCCATATTTCTGTATCGCCTGAAATGTATATTATGGTATACGGACATAATCCCCCCCCCCACCAGTATTTTATCACAGGTGGACAAAACATGAGACTATTAAACATTTGGTCCATGTTCATAAAGTTTCACCATAGAGCTAGGTTTTTCAAGGGAATCATCAAATAATGTCATGTATAGACACTTGGTTTAAAGTCTCATCCAAAAGACCAGTAGAATGGAATACGATGAAAGTATGTTTTCGTGCCTATAATAGGGATTGAACCCACATCCTCCAGAGACCACAGACAATCATTCGCAGTTTTATGTGGGAATATATCAGTTAGTTTGATTGAAAATGTGTTCATGAGAGTCTACATAAAACAAGGCCAATTCAATATAGCTGGGTAGAACCTTTACACAGTACTGCAAAGGAGGGCGATTGAATCGTTCAACAGTAAATCTATGTAAATTTACAAGATCTTGATACGAGAGCCTATGCTTATCAATTTTCCTCAGCATGTTCTACAGTTGTATTCGAAATCAAGCAGTATGATTGGAATAGAATGAGCAAAGCTCCAAGTTAGCCATTCAAACATACTGATTTCCAGCAGGAGAAATCAAGGAGTTGTTACCAGACTGCAAATCTAATTTAAGCTATAGCAGTTCTGTGACCTCCGAGAGAAAATTCCCTCATGGGACACAATTTGACTGAATTGGCCTACATTCATCATATGTGTGGTAAGCAACTTTGAACAGACATCATAAACGTGAAAAAAGCTACAGCGAACTCCATTAAAAGTCAAATACAGTGAGGATTTTACTAACATCCTCACTGTATTTAATTTTAATGGACTTCTCTGTTGTTATTTAGGGTATCCAATTTGAAGAGATTCTACTGTACCTGCAAGCCCCGCTGCTGGCCTACAAGAGACATGCACCTGGGGCAAATGTGGGAAACTGCAAGCTGCATACTGGAGCAGTTACAACCTGCTATTAATTGTCTGTATTAACGTGTCCTAGGCCGCAAATCATTGGTCCGAGTCCTGGCAAAGTCAGTATCTGAAATACACAGAGCGATATATATATCAGGTGGCTCGCTAGGTATTGACCAAATACACACAGATAGATAACAAATTATCATATTCTGCATTGCCTAGATACAAATATCAGGGTCACAACTACTTTCTCTGACAATCCATTGGTCGAACAGTGTCATATGATGTTACCAAATGCCATCAGTGTAATGACATATGTGATGTGAAACATGAAGTCACATCACAATCAATAACAACTGCGGTCCAAAATGTCCGAATAATTTGGTCCAAAATGACAACAGTATATCAAAATAAAAAGAGCTATCAGAGGGAAAGAAATTGTACCACGTGGTGTAGGTCAATAATGTAAGTCAACTAAAATATTAATTAGAAATAAATTGATGAGTATGGCATAGGTGTTACAGGCAAAAAGTTTTAAAGCGCCATTTTTCAATTTTATTTAGTCAAAAGCTGACACCTGTGGTCCAAAGTAGTCAGAAACTTACTCAGGCTGGTCTGAAATGTTGGAAATATTTATCCCAAAAACATTTGCATGCACACTTATGGTAACCGTAGTGGCACCAAAGTGATTTAGAATTATTAATGCGAAGCGAAACACTTTGGGAAATCGCTAAAACATGGGCGTGAGATAAAAACTTTGAAGGAAAACATGGATTGATCGACTCAGAGCTCCAGATAAGATGTGTATTGGCGTATTTTATGCACTTATCTTAGCAGAATACGCATAGATTATCAAAATTGGAAGTACAAAATACTCACAGCAGTGTGAAAATACGCATTGATTTTCAAATTGAGTAGTGAAAATAATGTAATAAAGTTGAAAATTTACTTTTGAATTGAGCTGTAAAATTTCCAACTCAAATAAGGGATTTTTTTTTATTATTTTATTTCTTTTTTATTATAATAAACATGATAAAGAAAATCAATAACACATTTGTAAAAGTAAAATACGCATTGAATTTGAAATCTGGGCGTACAATACTCTTTGGATACAAAACTTTACTTGCATTTTATACAAGGTCACAATAATTACATGGGAATGCAGTGTATCTTTTGTATGGGGGAGAATTGCACACTCAGCACAAACATTACAATAAAAGCTTTCAGTACAGATATACATCATCCTGATCTGGTGCCAGGGACCCTTATTACAATGGATCACTTGACCCCAAGTATGAATACCAGTAAAATTCACCATTAAAGGTACATACCCACGCAGTAGGCACAAAATGTTCTTATATTAGAGACATCCTCTGAGACATTTTCTGGCAAATAAACATTCATTCACCATTACCCCACCTATGGATTGTCACTATTATACATTTAATATCAGAAGTAAATTTCCACACTGATATCAGGGGCGATAACCGTGTTTCCTTAAAATGTTAACGGACATTACTATTTATTCCCTGTATTTATTTATCAATGTGCAATGATCATACCTTATAGGCTGTCGTAAATATCAGTTTTTCAGGTGACACATTTAGTTAGTATAAATAATTAAAAAATGTCATGCCTCATTTGCATATGAAAATAGCCTGATACCACCGCGCGTCACTATCAGTAAAATAAATATTACTAAATGATTATAAGGTATGATGATTGCACATCAAAAAATAAATACAGAGAATAAATAGTAATGTCTGTTAAAATTTTAAGGAAATACGGTTATCACCCCTGATATCAGTGTGATATAAAATCTGATATAAAATGTATAATAATGCCAATCAATACGTGGGGTAATGGTGAATGAATGTTTATTTTGCCAGGAAATGTCTCGGATGATGTCAGTTCTCGCAAAGTTAAATTTGGTTATTGCTCATCGTACGCGTACATCGTGTGTTTGTACTACAGTGTTTATCAAGGGTTGATTGACGTAGGGGGAAAACCCGGCGCGCCCCACCCAAAATTCGGCGAGTAAAGATATTTTTGCTCTAAAATGCGCCAGAACGCAGCAAAATGGGGTGTAAATATCAAACATATTCCGGATGGCATACCGCCGGACCCACCTAGCTGTCTCCTCGACGAACAAATGGTGCTAGTTCGAAAATATAGTAAACTATTTCAATTAAGAAGTCCCCCCCCCCCACCTAACCTGAAATCCTGGATCCGCCCCTGTTTATGGTGATTATATACAAATGTGCAATGCTGAAAAGATTTCAATAAAGCTTTTGAAGAGTTTCAAGCGGTTGTTTCTTTGTTTCTTATCTGCAGCAAAGCGGTAGTCAGTAGTGAAAGGGATTAAATCACTAATCGTGTTGCTTCAGATAAATCTATGCTGCAATAGACCTACAGCCAAGTTCACTGTAGCATGAAATTTCCTGGAGTTGATGTTTAAATTATCAGAAGCTGACATTCAAATGCGATAATTACATGTAGCCGACAAACACATGTTTATTACCAGTGACAAGTTGCGATGTATATTTTTTCTGGTAGTCGTGTTTGGTAATTATCTAGCTTAGAAAATCTCAGCTCTACGGATGTGTTTTACTATTTCATTAGTTCTGAGTACATAACTCTAATTACATTTCATTTCACTGCATTACATAAGAGTTATGACGGAGTAGTCTTTCCTAATGTGCGTTTGAAGCGTTCTTTGTTTACTTCTACTTTGTGGAGAGTGACCTAAGAATTTTGCTAATACACACTTTATTAGGTAAGTTTATGCATGGTAATATCCTTGTGTCATATTGTAGAATTGTCTCACAATAACAATATAGCGAAGTGGTGAACGTCAACACACTGCAGGTTGTTTCTATATTTTAGTGCGCGAAGTATAAATGCTATTACGCACATTTTTACTGTGTAGCGTGGTGTAGCGATATAGTGCAACCTATTGCCTATAAAGCAGAAAACGTGCAGCTACTATTTCATCTGTCTTTTATATTTTCTGTATCCGTGAGATCTCACGGATACAGAAAATATAAAAGACAGATGAAATAGTAAAACACGTAGATCCGTAGAGCTGAGATTTTCTAAGCTAGTAATTATCACGGATTTCTTGACTAAATGAATGTATTTTTTACACCATTTTTATGTACATATGTAGGATATTTAAAAAATAACTGGGAGCATGACGTTCATCGGTAAACAGTATTGGGAGCCAAAATGAAAATTGTTAAAACTGGACTCCGCAGAAGAAATTAGATTTGGGTGAACCTATGTTTTATTTAGTTCAGATCCAGTGCAGACCTGTATAATTATAGAATACAAAAAAGAATGTCCTACAGCATACATGTACATATAAGTATATTGACAGTAAAGAGAATGACTATTTGGAGTAATCGGTTCAGTTAAACAGCAAACCAATTTAGTAGATGTCTAAACCATTATAATGTGATTAGTATAGTCAAGACCAAACATTATGTACTTACTGTCTGTTCCACATTTTTCTTTCAACAAACTTGTAAAAAAATGTTTTTATTATATTTGGGGAAAAAAAAACACTTTCCTATGGGAATCTAACATGGGGCATTCACTGATTCAGCGTGTTTCGGCTTTCATCGGTACAACTATATATATATATGAACAAGGCTTTTAACTTTGGTCGGACACGACTTCGTATCATAACAGAATATCATGTTTAAAATTGTAAACAATAATTCTCAAATGAACATGTGCACTTTCTGCCAAAATATTCACATTAGCGTTAATAAAATTGCAGAATTTGTTATGATACGAGGTCGTGTCCGACCATAAGAATTTGTGGACCGATTTTCAAAATCCAACTTGTTTTCTTAGTTACATCAATTTCCAAAATGTTTTGTTTTTCTACCCTCCACCTCGTCCTCCTCAAAGTCCCATACTGTATTAGACGGGCCTCTGTACGACGCTTATTTAAGGAGTTACCCCTACCCAGAGTAGAACTTTATGTAACATACATATTCTTATAGGAAATTCATCGTAGAAATCAAATCTGCATGTTAAAATTGCGAAAACCGCGGCCGAATATTGTTTTTTTGCTGATTTCCATGGCAACTGCGTTTTTCATCCGAAAATAACTTTCTTATTTAGCCTACGATTTTCAGCCTTTATACTTGCTTAAATATGATTTAGTCAATATATTTTACAAACATGGTGTAAATGTTCATATTTACCTAAATATTCTATCATTCGACGTATATTTCTGTTACCATGGTAACTAAGTCAGTCTCGCCGTATTTGAAAGTAATATTTTCAACATTTATTTTCATGCAGACAAATCTCCATCATACAAGTTGGTGTAATGAAGCTACTAGTATGTAAAAATCATCATAGAATACGAACCCATGTGTTGAATTTCAGTAAACCTTGGCGAAATACGTATTTTTGGATGTTGCCAAGGTAACCACATTTTATTGAAAAATTCAATACATGCATGCACGTATTTGTTTGTATTATGACACTGGTATTATTAGGTTAATATCGATGAAATACTACGTACACATAAGAATATAATTTAATATTATACTAGTATATAAATGTTGTCCGTAAAACGATCATGTAACCATAGCAACCACTCACATGGACCAATCCCCGTCGTGTCTCTGTGTGTGGGTGGGTGGGGTCCAAACTATGTCGAATAGTACATTGATACATTGTTTATAGTTTTTTGCCTCTTATTTCCGAGCAGTCTTTCACCCGTCCGTTCGTTTGTCCATCTACAAACTCTTAACATTTTGGATTTGAGATGTTCCGAACACAAATAGCACATAATCTGCGTACAAGTGATTGTTACCTCCCTTCGGGCTCTTTAAATGTCACTATATTCAGCACCGCCGTGATTTTTTGCTCTTTGTATGTAACTTTAAATAACACCGCTGTGATTTTTCTACTCTTTAAATGATAAACTTTAATTAACACGGCCGTGAATGCATGATTCGTATTTGCACTTTCATATATAAATCACGCGGTGTTAATATAGTGGTAACGGATGCTGATCATCCACTGCTCAGTCTGCAAAGACACAGAGTAATATCGCCCCAATTATTACGACAAATTACGGGTATATCAAACCGACGTGTTGTTGTACATAAGCATCGAACGAGAACCGAATTAAGTTTGGTGTGTACGCATCTTCCAAATCAATTATGGATTTAGGTGAACCAGAGGCAAAACGCTTGAAACTGGATAGAAGCATATGCATAATATGTCTTAATGTCTATTCCAGAGGCGTCACACAAGGATATCGTGCAAAATCCAAACAGTAACAGGTCTAGAGACATTGTTAGACATAGCAGAGGCTAAACATGATCGAGTAAATGACTTATTAAGGCCGCATCGCCAGGATATACTTTCACATCAGGTAAACGTACGGTATCATAGGGTGTGTCGGGCTACATACACAAACAAATTTTACAGCAGTGACACAGTGCCTAAAAGTGATGATGTCTCGTCAAGCAGAAGCGAATCGCCGATGTCACCAGAGCTTCGAAGGTCGACCAGAGACAGCCAATCGGGTTTTAATATCAGAGAGAACTGTTTCATTTGTGGCAGTGCCAAGAAAATTGGTAACAGAAAAGAGCATTATCTGGTGTAAGCACTGGGACTAGGCGAATCAACAAGGCAGAAAACAGTGAATGCCGCCACGTTGAGAAATGATCAAGTTGTCATTTCCCGCATGCAGGCATATGGTGACCTATTTGCAATATGATGCGAAATATCACCGTTCATGTTATGGACATTACATCAGCAAACGCAATGTAAGTTTTATGGTACCTCATGAAGACAAGGTCGACGAGCCAGTTCTTTACGAAGAAGCATTTCGATGCTTTTAAACGAAACCAAACAAACAATCTTCTCCGAGACAAAGTCAGTAGTCACATTATCTGATCTAAATATTAAATACATACACTTTTCTGGGTAGAGCTGGAGTTCCAGATGAACTCGCCAATGTATATAAATCATGGAAACATTAAACAACGGCTGGAGAAACAATTTGGTGAAGATATATCGTTCTTCCAGAGAAAGGGACAATCGGATCTTGTATGTTCCAGTGCAGTATCAGTTGGTGCTGTACTTCACAAAGCTTCTAAATTGAAATCTGAACTTGACGAATCCAACGAATACAAGGAGTCGAAGTTAGACATACAAGGGCGTATCTCACAGACAGGCAGATATTATATGGGGCCGCAGGTATCCTTCGGCGAGCCATTTAAAGACATTCAGTCCACTACACAAGCGTACCGATTGCAGGATTTAAGCATTGACGCTAGCAGCCAACTCGTGCCAGGACCACTGTACGATTTTATCATCTGGCTAGTAAATGCGAAAGCATTCGATACAGCCACTGGCACGGGTGATGAAGTTCACAGACGTGACAATATACAGGTGTTAGCAACATGCCACAACGTAATTTCACAAAGCAAGCGCATACAACACCAAAATAACCTGGGGTTAGCTTTAACGGCATACCATGACTTTGGCAGTTCCAAGTTGGTGAGAACGCTGTATACATTGGGATACAGTGTTTCTTATGAAGAAGTTTTGCGATTCATAACATCCGCAGCAAAACAACAGCTATCACAAGAAGGTGTACCTTTCGTCCCATTCGGTATACACACTACCAACACTGACGACAACATGGGAACAGTTCATGCAGCAATTGATAACTTTGACACAAATGAACACACCTTAGACGGCAAAGAAACAACCCATTCCATGGCCATGGTTGTATATCAGAGGTGTGACCAAGACAGACAGATATCGGATGTTGAGATACCCCGGCTCTCGGAGGAGAAGTATCGGCGCAGGTGATTATGGCACCGACATGTCAAGCGTAACATATTCACAAAAGCCACCAACACGTCCAGCTCCAGACACAGTTGCCAATGCTGCCAACTTTTACATTGATGGGGACAACGACCATATCCGTAAAGCTGTGGTTTCCGACCTGTCTTGGGCTCTTTGTAGATCATATATGGCTGGTCTTGATAATATCCCTGCATGGTCAGGATATAATTCAGTGACTACAAAGGCCTCTGTACCTATAACGACCGTCAGGTACTTACCTTTCATAGACGCACCGCCGTCAGACAACTCCACAATTTTCACAGCACTCAATCAGCTTGTCCGACTGGCAGCGGAACTTGGACAAAACCACATCATAGTGAGAGCTGATCTAGCCATCTATTCCAAAGCTAGAGAAATATTGTGGACAAAGCCAGCGTGTTTGGAAGGTAAGGTAACACTCAGACTAGGGGGTATGCATCAAACAATGGCATTTCTTGCTTCCATTGGAAAGCTGTTTGGAGATGGAGGCCTTCTCAGCTTACTGACAGAGTCGGATGTTTATTCTGACGTTACCCAGCCAACCAGACCCAGAATGCTAAACAGGAGCACAACTGGCAAGAGGAGTAAAAGGGGCATGAAGGTCATCCTAGACGCAATGTGCCGATGCTTCTTTGATGCCTTTATCGATTGGGTGACAACAAAAGAGAAAGACAAAGAACCACAGCCCCAGATAGGACATCACATGGAGAAACTCCGTGATGCAATCAAGGAGAAGGATGTGGAGACCGCAAAGGAGATTCGAGAAACCCTAGAGGCCGAATTTCAAGATACACTTGACCTCATAAGCGAGTTCCGAACACATGGAGAAGCGCAAAGTTCAACATTCAGGTACTGGATGAACTTCCTTGATGCTGCATTTCTGTTACTACGGCTTTTGAGAGCAGAAAGAGACGGCGATTTTGATCTCCACATGTTATCAGTAACGGAAGAGTGTTCACTGGTTTTGGGCGGCAGGACGAACAAACTACGCACGGTTCACGCCCGTGTATATCGCCGATATGCACGCTCTAAAGACCACCAACCCACAAGCATATGAACATCTTGAGAACGGTGGCTTTGTTGTCAGACGGCGATCCGGGCACGCCTTCAATGCAGTTCCAACTGATCAGGCACTTGAACAAACAATAAATAAAGAAGCAAAAGGATCAGGGGGAATCATTGGATTTACTCGTAGAAAGGGAGCATTGACTCGGTGGCTGGTAACTCGTCACATTCTAGGTGAATTTTGTGGACAGTTCAGAGAGACTGTATCCAAGAACCAAGGTGCTAGTCAACACGAGGAATTGGGCAAAAGCCGAAAGGAAAGGGATGAAGCAGATGTTGATAAGGTAGTTGATCTAGTCACTACACAGTACCAAAATCCGTTCGACTTAAACACGGTATCAGAACGTCTGGTAAACATTGCCACAGGGCAAGTTGCGTCTGCGGACATAGAAAACTCGATGAATGAATTCCGAGTTGCTAGTCAAGAGGCAGTTGATAAATTCGTATCGGAAAGAATCTCGAAGGAACGTACTGTGAAATTCTGGGAACCAATCCCTCGCAGTAAGGTTAAGACCTTCTCGAATATGCGAAAAACCATTTGCTACAAGCAAAACATCGAAACTGATGCTAGACTCGGAAGTTCTGTTCAGACGACTGCTGGCAGTAGCGAATCATAGAGACATTGAAATGAATGCTGTCTTGAAACATGAATTGGCTTCGGTTCCACCTGCCCTATTTCACGACGACGGCACCATGCGCAAAACAAACAAGGCAGAGTTGACGAAGAAACTTGAATCTTTCGTTGAGGAGATCAACGAGTTTCCAGTTCAGCAAGCTGATACTGACAGCAACACGGCATATATCATCGATGCGATGGCACTGCTGCAGTCGCTGAACGAAGGACACTTCAAAACATTTGACCAACTAGGCGCAGTCGTTTTGAAACATATCATGTCACATTTTACCCAGGACAAGTCGATTACAACGGTCACTGTCGTCTTTGACCGGTATGATAAAGCCAGTTCTCTCAAAGAAGCTGAACGTCAGCGTCGCACGGCCAACAGCGATGTACCTGCCTATATGGTGAGTGGCGGTCGCACAGTTCCAAATTACCGCCGTTTTCTGAGTAACTCTGAAAACAAAGCATCGTTGGCAGCCTTTGTGTGTGAGTACGTAGCTGTGAATGCACCAGGCCATCTGAAACAGCAGCTATCCATTGTACTTGCCGGTGGTTTTCGGAACGGACGAGAAGTACAGTCTGTGACGAAGGAAGGTACGGAATGCTTATCAAACTTGTTTTCGAGTCAGGAAGAGGCAGATACCCGAATGGTGCTGCATGCCACACATATGGCTCAAACGCATGGCCGGTATTCTGATCCGTACTGACGATACAGATGAGCTCGTCATCCTTCTATACTTACTAACTACACGTTTCGCGGACACAGATATATATATGCATACAGGGCATAGAACGAGGCATGCTTTCAGAAACAGGTTTGTTCCAATCCACTCGATTGCCCAACAGATAGGCCAAACCGTAAGCTCCTGCTTACCTGCCATGCATGCCTTGACTGGATGCGACACAAACAGCTCAATATACAAAGTTGGGAAACGAACCTCGTTCAACAAACTGGTGAAAAGTGCCGACAAGCTACGGGAATTGTCCAAGGTGGGCTTATCAGAATCTATAGATGAATGTTTACCAGTCGCGCGAAGGTATACTATGATGCTGTTTGGCGGCTTCAACAATAAGACAAGTGGAAAACCGTATGACAGTATGGATGAAATCCGATTGGCGATCGCTACATCCACGGACAAACTCAGCAACGCAACTTCCACCGACAGAAGATGCATTCAAGCACCATGTAATGCGTGCACGAGTTCAGACAATAGTCTTGGTGCCAAAGCCATATTCCAGATCCTGAGGTTCCTGATCCAGTCGGAAATGGATGGAAGAAAGATGAAAATGGGAATCCTGGTGCCAGTTTACTTCGCAAATCCACCAGCGCCAGTATTCTTGAGGGACCTGACACATTTGTATTGTAAGGATGGCAACTGTAATAGCAGCAAGTGTCAGTGCCATTCCGTGGGCCTTCAATGCATTGACATCTGTCGGTGCCAAGATGAGTGCACAAACAGAACGACTGCTGTTACAATAGGTGATTCGGATTCGGATGATGAAAGTGAGCCCACTTGAAGGTGGATAGATCTTGCAAACGAAACACGAAAAAAAATTAATGTAGTTTGTATCGTGTACTGATTTCTGCTGTTGAGATCGTCGTCCTGTTCCATTGTATAGTTATTTATCGGTTATGTACACACCATCTGTTTATGATTTTGTGAATATTTGATCTTCTCAGCATTTGTTTGTTAAATTTGGCGGCCATCTTGAAAAAGTAAAACATATCGACAGGTAGTCGAACATGTATGCACATACAGTGTATAGTCCCATGCGTTCGTATGATCGTGTGTATAATATCCCGTTCGTTGCATCGGTCAAATACACAACATTTGTTCTCGATTCTATGATTATTTTATCTGCTCAGCAATAGTTCGTTAGATTTGGCGGCCATCTTGAAAATGTTAAAATTGTCGACAGACAGTCGAACATGTATGTGTATATATTTTTCTTTGTACGAGGGTTCTCTATATTATGACATTCGGGCAACGATTATAATTATACACGGCAATTACATTTTTTCTAATTATATGATAATTTGCACTGCTCAGCATTCGCGTATAGTTTAGATAATTAGACCAACCAAACTACGTATAATGTGATTATTATTGCATTTGAAAGTATAGAAGTGTTAGTTTTCGTCAGTATTATGTGTGTCGAAAATGTATAACATTACAACTGACGTTAATTGTTCATAAATACCAAGGTACAGCCCGGTTGCAACGCTAAATCTTCCCGATTGGCTAGAAACCCACGTTTCCATGGTTACCGTCTACGAACATGCATTTTAATATTATTGTTCGATTCCAAAATATGTGTGCGTGTAAAATGAAGACAGTTTACCAAATATACAACTTTATATGTTGTTTTGCAACACGTAGATGTTTAAATATATATTTTGAATTTTCTGGAAAAAAATATTGGTTACCATAGAAACCAGCGAAAAAACATATTCGGCCGCGGTTTTCGCAATTTTAACACGCAGATTCGAATTCTACGATGAATTTCCTGTAAGAATAGATATATTTCATAAAGTTCTACTCTGGGTAGGGGTAGGTCGAAATTTTCAGCCGAGCGCCAAAGGAGTACCATAGTCCCATGATATAGACAAAAAAAAAAAATTTGCAATAAAAATCAATATTTGAAGGAATTTCATCAAATAAAGACTTGGAGAGAGGGAATTTTGTATTATTGCAGAAAAGGTAATTAGATTTAATAGTGTGGCCAATATTGTTTATATTTAATGTGTTTAATAACAGACAGTACTGACAACATTCATCCATTATTGTTAAAATCCATGTCATAAACGATATCAGTACCACTAACATTATTATTCAAAAAGAACATTTTGTGCCTACTGAGTGGGCTTGTACCTTTAATGTGCCGGACACACGGACAGACTCACAGACACACAGCCCAAACACTATATGCCTCAAGCTCTACCGGGGGCATACAAATCAGTTCCAACAGCACTTATCAAGAACAATGTGGTAAGGTATACATGTGACAATTATTGTTCACTATTGCACAAAAGCAATACCCGTGCTGACGGAAGAAAACACCTGTTTTCTTATGATCCAAGGCAATTGGGGCCCAGTCATAAATCACATGAAAACATACACAGCACAGGGAGTCTGTAGGGGCCATAAATCACACACAGTCAGAAACAAATACCTGTATAAACTTCTCAGCTAGAACAATGGGAAAATAGACAACTTACAGAAATGGACATTCTGCTCTAAATTTCTTGTCTCATAAAGTACTGAAGTTTTTGGTAAATGTGGCTGTAGCTGGAGACATCGGGATTATCAGTTTTACGGCAAATGTAGATCCAAATCAGCCTGTGCATCTGTAGTCTGATCAAAACTGTTCGCCATTCCATCAATGAAACACCCATCATGTTTCTAACACGCAATATATATCATTATCAGGCTATAGAATGTGCTATTTGATCAATATATACATGTACACTGATGATAAATCCGATAAACCACATTTCTCCAGTCACAGCCACAAATGGTAAATAGATCAGGTACTACACATATATAAATTTAGAAAACAAATGGGGAAAATAGAAATGGATGTTTTTGGTACATTTGGCAGCGACTGTATAAATTGAGCTTAATGGTTTTGCAGCCAGTGTAGATCCAGATCAGCCTGTGCATCCTCACAGTCTGATCAGGTTCTGCACTGTTCGTCATTTCATGAATGAAACACCGGTCATGCTTCATGCTCACAAATGTAACAATACCGGTTTTCTCATACATACCACAGAGATTCTGTGGGGCCATAAACATGATAAATCACAGTCAGGAAAATACACACTTCTTAATTAGAACAGAAGGGTCTGCCACAGAATGATTCGACTTGAGAATGAACATTTGATCTGTATGATGAACTTGTAAACACATTATAGTCCATCATGTAGACTTTGTCACTATCATAATGCAAGTCTCATACACACTGTAGTCTGATGAAAGTATACACTGTTAGCATTATGTAGACCATTGTCATGATTGTAGTTCCTGATCATAACTGATATCTACCCAAGATGGTCGGACTATCGGTAATATGTAGACCATTGTAGTCCCTGATAATAATGGATATCTACACAGGATGGTCAAACTATTGGCAATATGTAGACCATTGTAGTTCCTGATCATCATTGATATCTACCAAAGATGGTCGGACTATCGGCAATATGTAGACCATTGTAGTTCCTGATCATAATTGATATCTACCAAAGGTGGTCGGACTATCGGCAATATGTAGACAATTGTAGTTCCTGATCATAATTGTACTACCCAGGATGTAATATGTAGACCAGTATATAGAACTTCCAATTTGTATACATACAGAAATAAAATTTGAAAATCAGTTAAAACAACACTTATCAAGAACAGTGTGGTAAGGTATACATGTGACAATTATTGTTCACTATTGTACAAAAGCAATACCCGTGCTGACTGAAGATAGCACAATTTTGTACATGTTTACATCCAAATATGAAACTTTCAAAATTAAGTATTACTTATGCAAGTTTAAGGTTATCTTAGAATACTCAGCTATACGGATGACTTTTACTATTTCATCTGTCTTTTATATTATCTGGATCCTTATAGCTGAAACCCGGCCATTATAAAATATGGTCAGAATAACAGCCCGTTCTGTTCTCGCGTTTTGCGAATACATGTACATGTATAAGGAAACAAAATGATAATCCAGGTCAAAGTAGGTATACTTATATGTTTATTATTGGTCTGTGCAAGGTTTTTAACAGAACTGAAAAGTATTAAACGGCTCACTCGTCACTAAATGCCAGGACAGAATGGCAGTTGTCGTGACCATATTTTATAAAAACTAATAAGGATACAGATAATACTAGAAATGTGGCCTGTCGGCACACGAATGCCCCCACTGGCAGCCAAAGAAAACGAGGCACATTTGATTACAAGCCATTTACCGAGTACGGACGGACGCCGGTAACACTATATGCCCCACTCACCATTCGGTTGCGGGGGCATAAAAAGGTAAAGGTCAAAGGTGAAGGTCGAAGTACTGGGTGGTGTGAGTAGTGTAGCATGTATATATTTATTCATTTGTGTGAAAATATAAGGGATTTTGGCAAATGTATTTTTGAAAATGGTAAATTGTAAGGATTGAGAAACTGTGCACGTTAAGATTTGGTAACAATAAAGTGTAAGTAAACATTTAAAGTAGAAAAGGTGAAGGTCAAAGGTGAAGGTCGAAGTACTGGGTGGTGGAGTGTGTAGGGCATGTTCATATGTATCATGTGTATAAATATTTAAGGGATTGGCAAAAGTATTGAGAAGTTATTGTAGGATTGAGAAACGTGCACGTAGATTTGTCCCAAAGTAAAAAGTCATGTGTAAGGTAATATTTAGGGCGATACAAATGTTTATTCGAAAGCACGTATTTGTCCCAAAGTGAGAAACGGTGTAAGGTCAAAGGTGAAGTCGAAGTACTGGGTGGTGAGATGTGTAGGGCAGTGTTCATATGTCATTATGTCATGTGTATAAATATTTAAGGGATTGGCAAAAGTATTGAGAAGTTATTGTAGGATTGAGAAACGTTCACGTAGATTTGTCCCAAAGTGCTAAGTAAACATTTAAAGCAGAAAAGGTGAAGGTCAAAGGTGAAGGTCGTATGTTCATATACGGGATGTTCATATGTATCACGTGTATAAATATTGACATAATATGTGAAGCCATGTAGAAGTTACTAAAGAATATAATATCGGGACGTACGGACGGGACGGACGTACGGACGGGACCGACGGGACCGACGGGACGGACGGGACGGACGGACGCCGGTAACACTATATGCCCCCGTACCTTTCGGTAACGGGGGCATAATAAAAGACAGATGAAATAGTTAAAGTCATCCATAGAGCTGAGATTATCTAAGCACGTTTAAGGTCAAAGAGCCAGGTCACTATAAACACACAATATGTACATACCATGTACATTTGTATTATTATCTTGCTTTCTCCAAAATATTAATTCCTAAAAACACATTTCATTATTCCGAAAATTATTGATTACACATTCTAAATTCCCACTCAATAATCAGACAGCTGGTTCACTTTTTTTGTTACTGCATTCCACAAATTTATCATGTACTAAAGCACTGGCTGCATGTAGACTAATAATTTTGAAATTATAATTTTAGAATTCCATTTCATGGGGACAAATATTAGAACAAGATAGTGCTTCATTTTTAACCAGCATTGACCTTGATGACATAGCACACATCTTTAATCCGATAATTTAAGGATCTACATTCTATCCTAACACAAGGAACACACTGCAAACAACCTGTGCACAATACAGGCGCGGATACAGAGATAATTGCAGGGGGGTGGTCTAGACCTCCGCGAGTGCGAAGCGAGATGCGCATTGTAAAGTCGGGGGGTCTGGGGGTCCTACCCCAAAAAATGTTTAAATGCCAGATCGCCGCAGATGCGATTTTCCGACACCTAGGCCACAAAAAAAGTCATCCAACTATTTGAGTATTGAGATTTTCTTATTTTTCCTCTTTTTGCCGAGCATGGCTGGGGGTCCAGCCCCCCCCCCCCCCCCCCCCCCCCCCCCAGCCCCCCCCCCCCCCCCCCCCCCCCCCCCCCCCCCCCCCCCCCCCCCCCCCCCCCTGTATCCGCGCCTGCAGCAATATTCTCAGAAGACACAGAATGATTTGAATTATCAGCTTGTAGCTTACAAATTTTAATTTTAATTAAAAATGTAGCCTAATCCATTTTCTCATGAAGTGACCATACACCAAGACACATAGAGTCATAAATCACACATCGCCTAAGGTCCTATAGCCATAGCAACCTGCAAAAATATACATCACATGAATTTTAGGACAAAATGACAATTGTAACACATGAAACCAATGCATAATAGCAGTTAAAATATAGTCGGTATAGATAATACGTACAAATCTCATTCAAAACTCTGTAACATATATACTGCTATACTGTGTAAGCAAAGACATATAGCATGCAACCCATGTAACCAACGCCATATAGCGGTTACAAATGGACACTATTGTGCAAAGGTGTGGTGCGGATTTTGGGCCTATGACAGTCTCAGCGGCGAAGAATGGGGAAAACAAGACCATATTCGTTTGATAAGCAATGCTTGATATGATAAGTAAAATATCAGTTACATTATTTATAACTAAGTTAAGTATACCGCTTGATGTCAGTGACAAACAAAATATAAATTGTATTTTATAATTTATACTGTTGATCAGTTGAACATTTTCGGTCAGCTCGCTGTCAGCTGTTTGTCGAGTTTCCTGACTGGTACCCGGTCTAATAACACTCGGTCTATCGAATCATGCGCGTTTCTAATGATTTGCGAAACTGTTTTTAAGTCAGCAAGTGCTTGGCAATGTCCAAAACCAGACCCCACGAGTGATCACAGGAGCAATACAAATCAACTCCCATAAACATGATAAAGGCCAAGTAAGCTTGAACTCGCTGCAATTCAATGACTTTCAAGAGTCAAAGGAGAGATGCCAAAGCAAGCCACCAAATGACAAGACATAGTCAAGAGATCCATGCATGATAATCACCAAAACACGACTACCAATAAAGGTACATTGCAAGTACTTTGCAATGTAAGTACACTGTTTTATTGCACCTGTTCATTTGTGTCACGGACTGTGCTTATTGTCACAGTCCATGACACAAATGTCTCCTAGCACATGCTTAAAAGCGTCACTCAATGTAAAAATGAGAAGTAATACCAACATATAGGCAATTAAAATTAAGACATAGTCAAGAAATCCATGATAATCGCCAAAACACGACTATACTAGCTAGCTATATATAAAAAGATACATTGCAAGTGCGTTTTATTGCTTATTGCTTCTGTTCATTTGTGTCACGAACTACATGTGCTGTAATGTCCTGATTAATAATGGACTTATCACTGGTGGTTATTCTTACAAATGTTCTGTCCGTCATGGAAATTAACCCTGAGGGACACAAAATTGCAATCTCTTTCCAGAAAATACACCCGTTTAAGTCAGACCCAGTGAAATCCCTGGAAACATTAGAACACATACTTCAGATACAGATATGTTCACTATAGATACGGCAATATGGACTGAGGAGCTCAGAACTACGGCATCCTTTATCGCTGGTATCGGGGTGGCTGTGTACAGGATGAATGGGGAGAATAAGAAGAAGAATTGTTGTATTGTATGTACTTTTAAACATACATTACTGAGCAAAATGCAATGAGACATGCAGTTGTAACAAAAAGTCCTACACAACTTTGTTCACTGTGGTAACTTAATTGCATATTCCTCTGCCAAATTGAAATGCGCATGTGCGCTGTGGTTGCAGAACATTTCAATGATAGCCAAAGTATGCCCTCCACATCCAGCTTGTATGGTCCCCCTAAATCAATATGACACTGAGCAACGTATTATAGTAACTGTTTTGTTTATGTGGATATATATATATCCTTTGCATATACAGCTAGAGTACAATGTATATATAATATAGTGTGTTTGTGTCTGTGTCTGTTTGTGACATTCCAGTCGGCGCATTTGTGTATGAATCTATTCATAAATGATATGTAATGATATAAATAATTAACCGTTTGAATTTAACATAATTAATTGAAATGTGTCGTATTGTTTCACGAAATGACGGAGGCCGAAGTTGGCAAGTGGACGAGTTGGCCTGTTATCTATCTGGTAACTCAAACGCAGGGAACCAGTCTATCGAGAATCTTCTAAATCCAAGATGGCAGACGAAGTTAAAAAGAAGCAGGTTACTGTTAAATTTAGTAACAGTTCTCGTTATTCTTTAATTGTTTTAAAATGAATCTTTAGTAAATTAAATATATTTATTATTTGTATTAATCAACGAACATGACATATTGATTTTTCCGCTTACTTCTTCGCCGTTCGGTATTTTATTTCTTCACGTGTTTCGACGTGCTGTTATGAACGTTACCCCACCCATTTAATAACGTGTATTCTTCGCTATTTTGATTAATTAAGGTGAAACGTCTTGGGAAATTATTAAGTGTTATTTTACTGCCTTGTACCACAGGTGATTCTAGCGTGTGTTGGTTGGTCAATTATTGTCAATACATGAAACAGTTCAAACACCTTTCTAAACAATGTACACAGTACAGGGATCATCTTCCTCGTTAGAGGATTTCCTCTTTTTTACTAAAATTTCCATGAATTTTTTTTGCTGAACTGTGTCCAAACTGCTGGAAAATAATAAAATCTTTAAGGGGGTAGAGCTGTTTCGCCTGTTTTTTTTACCAATTTCCTTTTTTCTTCACAATTTCTTGTTGGCACCCCTGAATGTACTGTGGTAGAATTCAATTGTTGTAGGGTCCGAACTAATTCGGGAACAAAGTCGGGATTTAGCAAAGACAAATTCTCACTAAATAATTACCTGTTTCTGCTATTTTTAGCCATAAGCTCTTATGCACTTCGTGCAGGCGAGCATGCCCCCGGCGTCGTCAGCGTCGTCCACAAACTTAACGTTGGGTAAATGTCTTATAACTTCTCTTTCCTTTCATGGGAACACCTTGTTATTCTTAAACATGCCAATTCCTCAGATGACCCTCTATCATGCTGTAGCAAATCCATGACCCACCACCCAGCCCTTACCCCAAGGTCAAGGTCACAAACTTGGCACATTCATAAATTTAACGTTGGGGATAAATTGTTCTTTTAACAACTTCTGTTTCCTTTCATGGAACACCTTGTTATTTCATACATGCATTCCTCAGATGACCCTCTATCATGCTGTAGCAAATCCATGACCCACCACCCAGCGCTTACCCCAAGGTCAAGGTCACAAACTTGGAACACATTCATAAACTTAACGTTGGGTAAATGTCTTATAACTTCTGTTTCCTTTCATGGAACACCTTGTTATTTCATACATGCATTCCTCAGATGACACTGTGTCATGCTGTAGCAAATCCATGACCAACCACCCAGCCCTTACCCCAAGGTCAAGGTCACAAACTTAGCACATTCATAAACTTAATGTTGGGATAAATGTTTTATAGCATCTGATTCCTTTCATGGAACGCCTTGATATTTCATACATGCATTCATCTGATGATACTCTATCGTGCTAAGCAAATCCATGACCCACCACGCATCCCTTACCCCAAGGTCAAGGTCACAAACTTGGCACATTCATAAACATAACGTTGGAGTAAATGTCTTTTTATAACTTCTGTTTCTTTACAGGGAACACCTTGATATTTCATACATACATTCATCTGATGATACTCTATCGTGCTATAGCAAATCCATGACCCACCCCTTACCCCAGGGTCAAGGTCACAAACTTAGCACATTCATAAACTTAACATTGGGTAAATGTCTTATAACATCTGTTTCCTTTGATGGAACGCCTTGATATTTCATATTGCATTCTCAAGATGACCCTCTATTATGCTGTAGCAAATCCACAACCACATCCAACCATTACCCCAGGTCGAGGGTCACAAACTTAGCATGTTCATAAACTTTTCGTTGGGGTGGGGTAAATGTTGTGTAAATTCTGTTTCTTTACAGGAACGCTTTGATTTATTTTTTATGCCCCCGCTACCGAAAGGTACGGGGGAACCATATAGTGTTACGTCCGTCCGTCCGTACGTCCAAGTCCCGTAACTTTCTACATGGCTTCAAAATATTTATGTCAATATTTATACACGTGATACATATGAACATCCCTTACACACTCCACCCCCCAGTACTTCGACCTTGACCTTTGGCCTTGACCTTTTCCACTTTAAAAATGTTTGCTTGGCAATTTGGGGACAAATCACGTGCAGTTTTCAATCCGGACTATAACTTTTCAATACTTTTGCCAATCGCTTAAATATTTATACACATGATACATATGAACATGCCCTACACACTCCACCACCCAGTCGGGGCGGGATCAACTGATCCTGAGAATAGTGCTGCAGTAGCCATTGCTTGTCGTAAAAGGCGCTAAAAACTGGCTTAAACGATTGGGTTCATACTTTCCGGAACCCACTATACCGGATTTGGCCCTCATGTACATTTTTGGCTTTCTTGTACGTGAGAGTTGAGTCGGGCTATGCCCCATATATAAAAGTAAGATTAGCGCTAATCCTATTACTTTTAGGGGATGGGATAAATGATGCTGGTGTGGCGAGGGCCCCTGGCACCAGATCAGGTTGTTCTAATTTCAGGGGACTGAATATATATTTTGATTGTAAATATTGAGTTATTTGAATTTGGGGATTACCCCCCCTCGGACAGGGTGGATACGGGACACGACCCCGTTGACCCGTCTGCGTGTAAACTCCCTGAGGTTGTACCTCTATGTCAGAAAAGCGGGACGTTAAACCCTATTCACTCACTCACTCCACCACCCAGTACTTTTCGACCTTGACCTTTGACCTTAACCTTTTCTACTTTAAATGTTTACTTGCACTTCCTTTGGGAAAATCTACGTGCACGTTTCTCAATCCTACAAAATAACTTCTCATACTTTTGCCAATCCCTCTAAAATATTTATACACATGATACATATGAACATGCCCTACACACTCCACCACCCAGTACTTCGACCTTCACCTTTGACCTTCACTTTTTCTACTTTAAATGTTTACTTAGCACTTTGGCACAAATCTACGTGCACGTTTCTCAATCCTACAATAACTTCTCAATTCACCTTTTCTACTTTAAATGTTTACTTAGCACTTTGGCACAAATCTACGTGCACGTTTCTCAATCCTACAATAACTTCTCAATACTTTTGCCAATCGCTTAAATATTTATACACATGATACATATGAACATGCCCTACACACTCCACCACCCAGTACTTCGACCTTCACCGTTTGACCTTCACCTTTTCTACTTTAAATGTTTTACTTAGCACTTTGGGACAAAATCTATGTGCAGTTTCTCAATCCTACATAACTTCTCAATACTTTTGGCCCAATCCCTTAAAATATTTATACACATGATACCATATGAACTGCCCTAACACACTCCTCCACCCAGTACTTCGACCTTGACCTTTGACCTTGACCTTTTCTACTTTAAATGTTTACTTAGCATCTTTGGGACAAATCTACGTGCACGTTTCTCAATCCTACAATATACTTCTCAATACTTTTGCATCGCTTAAATATTTATACACATGATACATATGACATGCCCTACACACTCCCACCACCCAGTACTTCGACCTTCACGTTTGACCTTCACCTTTTCTACCCTTTAAATGTTTACTTACCACTTTGGGACAAATCTTCGTGCACGTTTCTCAATCCTACAATAACTTCTCAATACTTTTGCCAATCGCTTAAATTATTTATACACTGATACATATGAAACCATGCCCATACACATCCACCACCATTACTTCGACCTTCACCTTGACCCTTTCACCTTTTCTACTTTAAATGTTTTAACTTAGCACGTTTTGGGACAAATCTACATCGCGTTTACTCAATCCTACAATACTTATCAATACTTTTGCAAATCGCTTAAATTTATTTATTTTATACACATGATACATATGAACATGCCCTACACACTCCACCACCCAGTACTTTGACCTTCACGTTTGACCTTCACCTTTTTCTACTTTAAATGTTTACTTTAAGCACTTTGGGACAAAAAATCTAGTGCACGTTTCTCAAATCCTAAATAACTTCTCAATACTTTTGCCAATCGCTTAAATTATTATACACATGATACATTTATGCAAATGCCTACACACTCCACCACCCAGTACTTCGACCTTCACCTTTGACCTTCACTTTTTCTACTTTAAATGTTTACTTAGCACTTTTGGGGGGGACAAATCTCGTGCAAGTTTCTCAATCCTACAATAAACTTCCTCAATACTTTTGCCAATCGCTTAAATATTTATACAACATGATACATATGAACATGCCCTACACACTCCACCACCCAGTACTTCGACCTTGACCCTTGACATTCAACCTTTTTTCTACTTTAAATGTTTACTTAGCACTTTGGGACAAATATACATGCCACGTTTCTCAATCCTACAATAACTTCTCAATACTTTTGCCAATCGCTTAAATATTTATACACATGATACATATGAACATGCCCTACACACTCCACCCACCCAGTACTTTGACCTTCAAGTTTGACCTTCACCTTTTCTATTTCTTTAAATGTTTACTTAAGCACTTTGGGACAAAAACTTACCGTGCACGTTTATCAATCCTACAATAACTTCTCAATACTTTTGCAATCGCTTAAATATTTATACACTTGATACATATGAACATGCCCTACACACTCCACCAACCAGTTACTTCGAGACTTCACCTTTGACCTTTTCTACTTTAAATGTTTACTTATTTATACACATGCAGGGCTGTACAAATCGGCACGCCCGACGCCCGTGACAAGTCGGTTTTGGTCTCGGGCAAGTGGCTCTATGCTGAAAGTTAGTCCCGGGCAAGTCACTATTTTCCGTTGAAACGTCCCGCCACAAGCCTGTTTTCTTCACTAGACTAATCCTAAATTGTAACATTTCATCGATCGATAACGCCTCGGGCGTGTGTCGGCTTCCCCGTGGCGATACACACTTACACAGAGCGCCGTGGCGTAATGGTTAGTGTGTCGGACTACTGATCCAAGGGTCGTGGGTTCGAGCCTGACTAGCGGCGTGCGTTGTGTCCTTGAGCAAGACACTTTATCCACACTGCTCCAGTTCACCCAGCTGTAAATGGGTACCGATAATTCGTAGTTGCTCTGTAAATACGAATTACCGGCTTCTCTCAAAAATCTCTACCTCTGTTATTTCTCCCATTCTTGGGAGACGGCATGCAAGGTCCTAGAGCCAGTGCCGCCGTTAAATATAAGCATAAAAAAAAAAAACTTACACAGAAGCTGCTATACTGTGTATATAGCAAGAAAAGTGATATACTAGCTGTGACCCTGATTAGATTAATTTATTCGAATTTGAAAGCATAATCCCACCGACAATTCCGCATGAACTCTGAATTTTGTGTCAACTTTTCAACACAATTTACGGAAAATATTTTCGAAATCAATATCGGCGATATATGGCTTCATAATCAAGGGGTGCCCACCACATATCACTATCTAACATGTTACTTTTTTTTTTAACTTCACCCCATTTTTTTTCGCGTAATCGACTTAGCCATTTTCAATGTTAAGTTTTCGCGTTTACAATGTTAAGTTTTTGTGTTTAAGTCATTTCTTTCGTACTGTACACCTAGGACCACCACACTTTCACAGCTTCATAATCAAGGGGTACCCACCACATATCACTATCCAATATGTTACTTTTTTTTTTAACTTCACCCATTTTTTCCGCGCATTTCGACTTAGCCATTTTCAATGTTAAGTTTTCGCGTTTACAATGTTAAGTTTTCGTGGTTTAAGTCCATTTCTTTGGTAATGTACCACCTAGGACCACAAACTTTCACAGCTTCATAACCAAGGGGTTGCCTACCACATACAAACTATCCAACATGTGACCATTTTTTTACTTAACCTATTAATTTCTACGTAATTGACTTAGCCATTTTCAACGTTAACTTTTTAACGTACGTCTGGTTAGAGTTTTTTGGTTAAAAACTTTTTCGTTATACTATATCTCTGCAACTGCTTCGCCCATTACTTGAAACAAATTCACATGCGTGTCATCATCCATATTTTCATTCTAACCCCCAACCGTGCGGCCCCTGTGCCCAATGTCAAGGTCAAATTACTTTGAATTTTTTTGTTAAAGTTTTTTCGTGTACTATATCTCTGCAACTGCTTCACCCAATACCTTGATACTTAACATGGGTGCCTTATCATCATTGTCGCACTGCTTGCGGAAGAAAGCGCGATCCTGTGCCCAATGTCAAGGTCAAATTAACTTGAATTTTTTTGTTAAGTTTTTTCGTGTACTATATCTCTGCAACTGCTTCACCCAATTTACCTTGATACTTCACATGGGTGTTTATCATCATTGTCGCACCTTGCTTTGCGGAAAGCGCGATCCTGTGCCCAATGTCAAGGTGCCAAAATTACTTTGAATTTTTTTTTGTTTAAAGTATTTTTTCGTGTACTATATCTCTGAAATGCTTCACCCAATACCTTCATACTTCACTGGGTGCTTATTTTCCATCATTGTCGCACCTGCTTGCGGAAAGCGCGATCCTGTGCCATGTCAAGGTCAAATTACTTTTAATTTTTTTGTTAAAGTTTTTTCGTGTACTATATCTCTGCAAACTGCTTCACCCAATACTTGATACTTCACATGGGTGTTTATCATCATTGTCGCACCTGCTTGCGGAAAGCGCGATCCTGTGCCCAATGTCAAGGTCAAATTACTTTTAATTTTTTTGTTAAGTTTTTTCGTGTTACTATATCTCTGCAAACTGCTTCACCCAATACCTTCATACTTCACATGGGTGTTTATCATCATTGTCGCATGGCTTGCAAGGAAAGCGCGATCCTGTGCCCAATGTCAAGGTCAAATTACTTTGAATTTTTTTGCTAAAGTTTTTTCGTTATGTTACTATATCTATGCAAATGCTTCACCCCAATACTTTTATACTTCACATGGGTGCTTATCATCATTGTCGCACTGCTTGCGGAAAAAGCGCGATCCTGTGCCCACCTGTCAAGGTCAAATTACTTTGAATTTTTTTGTTAAAGTTTTTTCTTTGTACTATATCTCTGCAAACTGCTTCACCAATACCTTGATATTCACATGGGTGCTTATCATCATTTGTCGCACTGCGTGCGGAAAGCGCGATCTGTGCCCAATTTCAAGGTCAAATTACTTTTAATTTTTTTGTTGAAAGTTTTTTCCTGTACTATGTCTCTGCAACTGCTTCAACCCAATACCTTGATACTTCACATGGGTGTTTATCTTCATTGTCGCACCTGCTTGCGGAAAGCGCGATTCTGTGCCCTATGTCAAGTTCAAATTACTTTGAATTTTTTTGTTAAAGTTTTTTTCGTGTACTATATCTCTGCAACTGCTTCACCCAATACCTTGATACTTCACATGGGTGTTTATCATCATTGTCACACCTGCTTGTTGGAAAGCGCGATATCGTCAGCATTTTTTGGCATACGTCCGTCCGTTCGTCCGTGTGTCCGGTTAAAGTTTTTTGGTTAAAGTTTTTCCATCTACTATATCTATTTTTTTAGTGTCCATGCCTCGCCCCAAGGCGCGACATGCAGGCCACGGCCATCTAGTCTACAAAAAGTGGGTATAATTATGTTATCCAAGTGTCTATGCTTGGAAAAAACATGGCCTTCGTGGCTTTGCCTCGTTTCTTGTTAATATTTTTTTTGGGATCCACGAGAGACCCGCGTTATAATGGAGATCGCGCTATACGCGATCGTGTTATAATGGAGCTGCAGTGTAATTAGCGAATTAACAGCTGTTGTTGCCAACAAAAAAAAAACTGAAATTTCAAAAGGTTTATTATTTACCGTTCCGCGAACATACTGATAGACATTAAATATTGTAAATATAGACGTGATTTCATTTTCGAGACGGTCAAATGAGTAGACTCCGTAATTTAATTCACAAAACGTCGATGTTTTACACTGAAAATCTGGAATATACCCCTCGAAAATTATAAATAGACCATTAAACACAAATCAATCGATCTTTCCTGATTGCCAGGGTTCCCGTTACTAGTAATATATGTTATTGCTAACATTTTTATAGCAACTAAAGTGCATGTATTATGCACACATGGATTATAATTTCCAGGACAAGTCGGGGCAAGTCACTTTTGTCAAGTCACTTGTCCGGGACAAGTGGCTAAAAAATCAATTTGTACAGCCCTGACATGATACATATGAACATGCCCTACACACTCCACCACCCAGTACTTCGACCTTGACCTTTGACCTTCACCTTTTCTACTTTAAATGTTTACTTTGGGACAAATCTACGTGCATGTTTCTCAATCCTACAATAACTTCTCAATACTTTTGCCAATCCCTTTAATATTTATACACATGATACATATGAACATGCCCTACACACTCCACCACCCAGTACTTCGACCTTCACCTTTGACCTTCACCTTTTCTACTTTAAATGTTTACTTAGCACTTTGGCACAAATCTACGTGCACGTTTCTCAATCCTACAATAACTTCTCAATACTTTTGCCAATCCCTTAAATATTTATACACATGATACATATGAACATGCCCTACACACTCCACCACCCAGTACTTCGACCTTGATCTTCGACCTTCACCTTTTCTACTTTAAATGTTTACTTACCACTTTGGGACAAATCTACGTGCACGTTTCTCAATCCTACAATAACTTCTCAATACTTTTGCCAATCCCTTTAATATTTATACACATGATACATATGAACATGCCCTACACACTCCACCACCCAGTACTTCGACCTTCACCTTTGACCTTCACCTTTTCTACTTTAAATGTTTACTTAGCACTATGGCACAAATGTACGTGCACGTTTCTCAATCCTACAATAACTTCTCAATACTTTTGCCAATCGCTTAAATATTTATACACATGATACATATGATCATGCCCTACACACTCCAGTACTTCGACCTTCACCTTCACCTTTTTATGCCCCCGCAACCGAATGGTGAGTGGGGCATATAGTGTTACCGGCGTCCGTCCGTACTCGGGTAAATGGCTTGTAATCAAATATGCCTCGTTTTCTTTGGCTGCCAGCGGGGGCATTCGTGTGCCGACAGGCCACATTTCTAGTTCATACATGCATTCATCTGATGATCCTCTATTGTGCTACAGCAAATCCATGACCAAGCCCCCACCCCTTTCCCTAAGATCAACATCATAAACTTAACGTTGGAGTAATTGTCTAAATATAACTTCCGTTTCTTCACAGGGAACGCCTTGATACTTCATACATGCATTCATCTGATAATCCTCTATTGTGCTACAGCAAATCCATGACCCCCCCACCCCTTTCCCCAAGGTCAAGGTCACAAACTTAGCACATTCATACATGCATTCCTCATGTGAATAGCTATCATGCTGTAGAAAATCACCAACTTAGTGCGTTCATAAACTTAACGTTGGGTTAAATTTTGTTTTACTTCTGTTTTCAGGGAGCGCATTGATATTTCATACATGCATTCATCTTAATATGCTATAACATGCTATAGCAAATCCACGACCCACCTTCCACCACTGACCTCAATGTCAAGGTTCACAGCACACCCATTAAACCAAGGTCAAGTTATATAATAATCCTGTTTTTTATACAACTTTGCCAAGTTTGAGTGAAGGCTGCCAACAGGCGAGCTTTGTTGTCTTCTGACAACTCTTGTTGGTGTTAGCATAAGCAATAAAGTCTGTATTCTGTAAATCCATCGATATTTATCGATGACATTGCCCTTTTATAAGGTTTAAACACCGTTTTCTATTGTAAACACATGGTTTTATGAAGCCAAATAAAGTCAGTATTAACAGTTTCGCAGCCAAGCCTTGAATAAATCTGATTGGTCGAAATTGATGGCAACTTGCCAATGAAATGTCCAGTTGTGGTCAATTTCGACCAACAGAGGTCATTCGAGGTTAATCACATCGGCGGGTGTAAAAGCTCTTGATTTTCGTTACTCATTGGCAGATCAACTCTGCTAGAATTATATTGACTTCGATACCTAGCCTCGGGTTGGGAACCACCAAAACCACAATTCCTTTATTTTGGTTTCTTCTGACAAAAACAATTAAATAGCTACATCCACCCGATACTCAGTTAAATTTTCCAACCCAGAAAATATTCTTGACTAATAAATACTCTTGTGAAACAGTACAAATGATAGAAGATTGAAATATAATTGATTTGCTTTTCCCTTTTAATACTCTGGCGTAAATAAATCAAGCCGGATTGCCCCATACCTGGGACAATTCTGGAAGTCGGCGTGACATATCACTAGTCACGTGACCTGATATGTTTGGGGGTAAGTCAATACATTTTGCTCTAAAATACATAATTTTTATCCCAGAATATTTCACATTTAGAACTACGAAAATACTAAACGGTGATAAGAATATTTTTTAATGGCCATTTAACATTATAAATCTGCATTTAAATTTGATTTAGCGATTGGAATTTAGTTGTTTGAAGTGTTCAAAAATTATTAAATGATACAGTAAACCAGGTTTCCCGCTGCGCTCCTCGACAGGGGAGATAAGTATAGCCTGCAGGTACGCGAAATGGACGAAGTCCGACTTCCAGAATCATGAGTGATAGTTGCAATTACGTAGTCCCATTCAGTCACAGTACAGTCCCACTCCAGCCACCCTTCACAACCAACCACAACATCACCAGTCCCGACAATACATCCCAAAATCAGAACCTGGGAACGATCATGTGCCTAGGGTAGGGATAAATAGCGGACTGATGCGCAATTCACGTCAAATTTAGCCTTGGGTATGTCATAATAAAATATGTGGATTTCGGAATAAACAAGCTGATTAATTGCTACACTATGGCACAATTGTATCACATTCCAATAGTTTGGTAAAAAGTTATTCCGAATACATGTATAGTCAAAATGTGTAAAATCATTTGACCCTGCTGATGGAAAAGCTGTCTAATTTAGTAAATTAACTGATCAACTAAGAAACTAACCTGTCATGATGTCACTGGATAGTTCTGAGCACTTCAAGTTTAATACAAATTTTGCTATGCAGATCAAGCATGCTGTTCGTCCTTTTGTTTACACTACCAGATGCGCAGCATTAGCAGAAAGAAATGTGATGTTGCAAACACGCATGTGATGTCCTACATCACACAATTTACATCACTTACTGACGTCCGAACGTTATGACATTTTACTCAATATGGGGACGTTAGTCACAAGTGAACTTTAAATTTGTTTGGAAAGCCTTAAAAGCAACACGAAGGCGCAATGGTTACTCGTCTATACAATGTGTTACAGCGTGTCGAAACCGCTGCTTGGGGTGGGTTTTCGGTAGTCGAGAACATCACCGACCCAATCGAGTTGGGTCGTGATAGCTGCTATTTGTTTATTGGCATTTTATATTTTTCAATAAAATTGAATATATACAGCATCTAACTGTATAAACACTTGGATTGAACCCTAGTTTACATTTACAAACATACACCAGCATTATATGGTTTATTTCAATATTTTTTTTTTTTTACCTCAAAAAAATGTTTATTTTTCTCAGATATTCATGAATTGTCAATAATTTTTTTTTATATATTTGTTTAAACAATAAAAGCTTAAGATATTTCACAACTACTATTTACATGCATATTGAAATAACTAGTTATTTAAATAAAAAATAGGCAAATTTTATACTTTATTGCTGTTTTTGAAAATTTCACAGGAAAATGCCACTTTACAAGAGTACGCCATCGTGACAGTATATCAAGACAGTCATGAAGTCACGACTAGGTTTTCGGCATAGATTTTACAGTTGCTAATACATTAACATAAATCTCAAAGATTTTGAGTGTAAACTGCACTAAAAACGTGTCTCACTAACCTAAATTCACTTTTTCAAATTAAACACGTTCACTTCTTCATTCTACATGAATATTAGACGCCATCTTTAAAAATATTGAATCTCGAATTTGGTTGGCTAATGGAAAATGACGTCAGTTTCCAGTAACCAACCAAACCACTACGTGCACGTGATTGAAATATTTTCAAAGATGGCAGCTAATATTCATGTAGAATGAGGAAGTGAAAGTGTATATTTTTAAAAAGGAATTTAGGTTAGTGACATGCCTTTTTAGTGCAGTTTACAGTCAAAATCTTTGAGATCAGTTATGTTAATGTATTAGCAACTGTAAAATCTATGCCGAAAACCCACCCCAAGCAGCGGTTTCGACACGCTGTACAGAGTGGCCTGCAGTTCTCTTACCAGGCGAATTGCTATTCCTGGAGCGCAGGATTGCAATTCGCGTTCCCATTAATTGCAATTGGACCGCAATCGGACTGCAATCATGTGACTGTGGTCCAAAGAGTTGGTTGCGGAATTGCAATACTTATAGCGCAGTTAGCGCTGCGCTCCGCTTTTAATTGCAATTTACGCTCCTTTTTTTCTTTAAACTGCGAAAGAATGACCGCTTTACGATGCGCTCTGCGGTCAAACCAGCTGACCGCTCTGCTTGACCAATGCGGCAATAAAATCGAAATAGTTGATTTTTTCTGACGAAAAGATATATTTTCCTATATGTATTTAGCCATTTAAAATCCAATAAAATATACATAAATAGTAGAATTAGGTGTATATATACACGTAACGCTAAGTTTTTACCGCAAATAGCGAAAGAATGACCGCACAAACTGTATTGCGAAAGAATGACCGCAAATACGGGACCGCGATTGGACCGCAATTAGACTGCAATTTCAGAGGGGACAAATTGCAATTCAAGGACCACTGGATTGCAATTCTTGGTAAGAGAATCGCAGGCGGGAGTGTATAGGCGAGTAACCAATTACACCTTCATGTTGCTTTTTCTTTCAATGGTGACGAATGCGAGTTTTGTACCTTTCATAATTACATAATCTTCAGAATCGGGTGCATTTGAATTGTTTTGTACATTGTTTAAAAAGGTGTTTCGTGTATATACAAACAAGACACGCTAGAATCACCTGTGCCTTGTTATGTATCAAATATTTACATATGCAAGAATTAAAATCTGAAGAAAAATAAAATTGATTTTTCAAACAAAAATTATCAGACCTAGCTGCATGTGTGCTGCTTTTTGTCGAGCCCGCTTGCGGAAAGCCAGACATAGTGATCACAATGGTGTCTGCGTCCGTCCGTCCTGCAGTCCTAAGTCACGTGGACACTTTAAACTTCATATGCTTATTAGTCACAGGCCCGTAGCCAGACCTGTTTGAAAGGGGGGTCGTTTCGAAGGCCGAAGGGGCCTGATATATCTAGGGGGTCTAAAAAAGTGGACCTCGAGGCTGGGCGGGGGGGGCCTGAGTCATCATCCATATATTCATACTGTATCCCACTCATGCGGCCCCTGTGCCCAAGGTCAACTGATTTGCGTTAACGTTTTCAGATACCTACTATCTCTGTAACTGTAAGTCAGATATGGTTGAAACTTCATATCCTTATTGGTCATCATCCATATATCCATTCTTTGACCAGCTCATGCGGTCCCTGTGCCCCAAGGTCAAGGCCAAATGACTTATAAGTTTGTGTTTAACGTTTTTGTCAAAATTTGCGCTAAATGTTTTACATACCTACTGTCTGTAACCGTAAGACAGATTTGCTTGAAACTTTATATATGCTTATTGGGCATCATCCATATATTCATTCTGTGTCCCACACATACGACCCCTGTGCCCCAAGGTCAAGGTCAAATGACTTAGAAGTTTGCGTTATTATAAAATCTGTGTTAAAGTATATACAACTTTACATACCTTATACATGTATCTCCACAATCGTTGCTCCAATTTACTTCAAACTTCCTTTTCATCATCCATGTTTTAATTCTATACTATAGCCTGCCCATGTGGTCCACATGCCCAAGGTCAAATGACTTTGAAATTTGTGTTAAAGTTTTTACATTACCTTATAAATATCTCCACAACACTTACCCCGATTTACTTCAAACTTCAAATAATTCTTTATTATCATCCATGTTTTCATTCTATAGCCTGCCCATGCGGCCCACATGCCCAAGATCAAGGTCAAATGACTAAAATTTGCGTTGAAGCTTTTACCTACCTTATATCTCCCCATCCTTAATTCAAACTTCAAATAAATACACTCTTGAGACCATCAAATGCCTCGACTGGCGCGACACGTGGGCCACTGCCATCTGGTATGCAATAAAGTTGCAGAATAACATTTCGCGCACTAAATATAGCAATAATCTTCCAAGGCATTGACATTCACACTATGCTCGACATTAACGATTACCCGGGGCACGTAAAAATCTCAGTCAGGCAAGTTATTTTTCCAAGCAATTCCCCATCAGGCAACCCTTTTTTGTGCTTAAACACTCTTTAATTTCTATAATTTAACGTTTAAAACTATCCGTCGCAGACATAAATTGGAAAGAAAATCGTTTGCTTGCGAATATGCATGCCATCAGAACATTCATTTAAGGGTGGCATGATTTACCCATATCATGAGTTACTATATTTGTTAATAAATAAAGCTGTATACATCATTAATAATAAGGATATTTGTGCTGTACTTGCATCATATCTGCAGTGCTCCAGATAATTTTTGTATCTAAAGAGTATTATACCCCATATTTCAAATTCAATGTGTATGTTACTTTTACAAATGTATTCCTTATTGTATTCCTAAAAAATCAACTTTATTACAATATTTTCACTACTCAATTTGAAAATCAATGCGTATTTTCACATTGCTGCCAGTTTTTTATACTCCCACTTTTGATGATCAATGCATATTCTGCTAAAATAACTGCGTAACATACGCCAATACGCACCTGATCTGGAACTCTGGCTAGTGAATAGGATCAATGTTGATGTTGATTATAAATGAAATAAGCCCATTTTTGTGAAATTGTTGCTAATTCAAATGTAGGCTGAGCAATTGAAGGGTCAGGGGAACAAAGCTTTAACAGAGAATAAGGTGGATGAGGCACTGAAGTGCTACACAGAGGCTCTGACACTAGACGACAATGCAGTAATATACAGCAACCGGTCTGCTGCTTATGCCAAGGCAAAGGACTACATAAAGGCCCTTGATGATGCAGAGAAAGCCATTGAGCTGCGGCCTGATTGGGTCAAGGTAGGTTTGAATCATTTTCTTGCCAAATTCTAAATATGTACCACATTTCTTTTCTCTGTGAAAATATAAAACAATTTACTCTGAAACATTTGTTTTCAAGGAGGGTATGTGGATCTTGGTGGTGTATCTGTCCTTGTATGTAGTTGTTACTGTAGAAATGGCGCTTATGGGTTTTGTGATAAGTGTAAATCCTGGTGAGCCTGTGCATCCACAGTCTGATCAGGATCTGCACTGTTCGCCATTCCATGAACGAAACACAGGTCATGCTTCTAACAGGCACTCCGTTTCCCGTATTCATTCTAGGATGAAAAGTGAAGGGGCCATATAGCACACAGAGACAAATTTTGGGGGTCCATTCTGGAAAAATAGAGGCAGTAACAAAAAGTAAAAATAAAAACAGTACGTTTTGTTTCACATCAATTGACAGCCAACTAAACCCGACTATACATTTCTCACTGTATGCAGGGATGGTCAAGGAAGGCAACATCACTGTGTTACCTCAACCGGTATGAGGAGGCAAAAATTGCTTATGAAGAAGCGCTAAAGCTGGACCCAGATAGCCAACAGCTGAAGGATGGTCTTGCAGAGGCTGAATCCCATCTCACAGGTACAGTGATACATATACCTCTCAATCAATATATCAAAAATCTGATTCACTGTAACTTACAATTATTTATATATTAAATAGTACTACAGTTTACCTTCACACCAGACATTTTTAGTTTGAAGTACATGTACGTAAAAATCTGTTGTGAACCTTACTTGCAGACATATAAAACAGATTCACTTTTGCTGTTAGATTTTTTTCAGCCATGATAAAACCAATACATGTATCACACAAACGTCATCTGTGAGTAACCAACATATTCCATTTGGCCTTCCCGTAACAGGGTTTCTTACAGGCTTTCAGTAAGATTTTTCATGAAACTTAAGACGTGTAAAGGCATGACACAACAATGTGGCATCTTGCGTTACATATTTAGATAAAATAGCACGTCATTCAAGATTATATGTGTCTGCAAGAAACCTTGAGTGATCATCGCCTACTTGCTTGTGTCACACACTCTGGAGAGTGACCCGGCCCTGTTTGTTACAGGTCCGGCCGGTAGCCAGTCAATTGGGAACCCGTTTTCCGCCCCTGACGTTATAGAGAAGCTACAGGCGAATGCCCAGACACGAGAATATCTGAAGGATCCAGCCTTCCGTCAGTACCTCAACCTTCTGCGATACAGCCCGAACGCCATGCAGTAAGTCTAGCTGCTCAACTGACTGAATGGCAAACATTGCAACCCTGTTCAGACTACCGCATGGCTGATTTGGCTCAACAATGGTAGGCAGATACCAAGAGCCAGGTCTTCAGTCACAGCCACATATGTGACCAGCCACCAGAAAAAGCGGCTTATTTAGATTTATGTCAGTTAGTTCATCATGTATGGTACACTGATATCTATTTGATGTTTCTACATACATCAAGAGTGTATCAACTGATTTGCAAACAGTGTAGACCTCGTCAGATGATGCATGTCTCGTCAGATGATACAGAGATGTGGCTGAATTTGGGGTACCGGTTGACTAATAATCGGGAAACTAGATAAATAAACCCCTGTCTGTCCGAGATTTGCGTTAAAGTTTTTGGCTACCTGTGCTGAAGGTCAAATGACTTGGAAAATAATTTTTTGTTAAGGTTTTTGAGGGGTACATCCTCCATCAGTTTACTGATTTTTGTTGCGCCTGCTTTAGCAGAAGGCGCAACTATAGTCGCCGCTTTTTCCGTTGCTGTCGTCCGTGTCGTCGTCCGAAATGTCAAAAAGTTTGTAGCTTAGTCATCATGGTATAACTTTAATATTACTTAACGGACTGCTGCAATATTTGGACAGTTGATACATGCGAGCGTTTGGAACACACTCGTGCCTCCATTAACATGACCTTGACCTTTTTTCACATTTTTGTGGAAACACAGAGCCATTTTTTGGCGTCAAAAAGTCTGCAAGTTTCTTCATCATGATAAACAGTGAAATCGCAATGGCTCGAAATGCCACGGGTCTGTATATTTTGTTTGAGTGATCGCATCTTTCGAGCCATCGCATCCTGCGATTTTGGTTTAGTTGTCGACTACTGTACCCTTCGGATTTAGGAAATAAGGAAGCATAATATCCATGTTTTAGATGATAATATTATTTATTCGCAGGTTAAAGTTATGATGCGAAATTAAATAAACTGTATTTGTTTGTACAAGATTCTTCATCATCGAATAACATTATTATTACTGGATGGAGTGCTTCAATATTGGACACTTGATTCATGTAAGCATTTGGAACACACTCATGCCTCCATTAACATGACCTTGACCTTCACATGGTTGTGGAAACACTCAAACAGTTTTGTCAACCTTTCTCTTTTAAGCATGCACTTCTCTGACTGTTTTTATGATGCTTACTTTAACACATGCCCATGATCATGTTACGTTCAAAATGCCTCGGCAGGGGCGACACCACTTCCGTGGGGGAATTCTAGTTTGTTGTGTTGGCAGGGATTCCGCTGGGGAAAATAAAGAAATCGCCACTTAAAAAAATTGGCGATACAAAATTAGGGCTTTTCCATTTATTTATTCCCCGGGTGGGGGTTAAATGGCAAAAAATAAATTCCGGTGGTGGGGGGTTATGCAGCAAGAAATAAATTCTGGTGGTGGGGGGTATAATTTTATGTAAATTCCGGTGGTGGTACCCCTTAAAAAAAAGCCAGTCCCCCCCCCCCCCCCCCCCCCCACAGGGAAATTTTACTGGAAAAGCCCTTACAATTTTCGAAAAAAAATCCAAAAAAATATTATTATTTTTTCGAAAATTGTAAAAAAAAATTGCCAATTGTTTATTTTTATCGCCAATTGCGAAAGTGGCGATCGCCAGCGGAATCCCTGTGTTCGTGAGTGACCTATTGAATGTTTGTGAGCAACCTAATCCAGGATTGGCCTGAATTTATCGTAACTTAGTCAGTGATAGAACAAATGGGACTAAATACGATTGCATGAGTAAACTGTATTACAGGGAGATTCATAAGTTATGACATGCCAATTGTTTATTTACAGGCCTAGTCAACCATTCAACATTAGACACCTCTTTCCTAATATTTGTAAACAGTGTAGATCATGATGTGCTGGCTTGTAACAAGCTGTCTCATCAAGATCTGCACTATTTGTGAATAGTTTTTAATGTTTACAAAATGACCCCCTTTTCTGCATAATGGAACAGTATCAAATTTAACATGAAATAGTCCATGTCCATGCTGTCAGTTATTTTGGTGTGAAAGGGTTAAATCACTACAGAGAAAAATATTGTTTCTTTTTTGTCACACAAGACACAATGCTCTGTAGTTTAATAATAATAGTACAGCACAAAACATTGTGTCTCAGTACATATTACTATTGCAGCAATAACTGAATGACAAAACTGTGTGTAAATTGTGTGTTGCAGAAGCATGAACGATCCTCGTCTCATCAACTGTCTCGGTGTGTTGCTGGGTATCGACTTGCAGCATATGGAAGTGCCTGAGGACGACACAAACATGCCAACGAAGCCTGCAGGCAAACAGTCTAGTCCAGAGCCTCCCAAAGCTAGCGATCAAAGCACATCAGCTGATAGCAATAGTACCGCAAATTCTCAGAACTCTTCTAATTCTGATAATAACACTAAGGTAGCCACCCAATCAATTGCTCAACCTATGCATAGTATATTATACCGATTAATGATGTTGGGGTTTGTTAGTTGTTGATACAGTCCTATAACATATTGTTTGCTGTTATGACATACTGATGTTCAATCTGATCATGTGTAATATTTATCTTACATACATATGGTGTAGACCATTGCTTCGCTTTGCTTAATGATTTTACAATTGTTTCATTACTAGGCGTATAATCAAATATTAAATGTTTCCCCTCCCGCGACCGACCCGCATGGTAGCCCAAATAAAAATATTTGGGCTAGTAAAATTTTTTGAATCCCATATTTCACTAGCCCAAATGAAAATTTGGTAGCCCAAAAAAAGTATGACTGAATTTAGTGAAATATGCGATTAGGGGCGTATCTACACTGGCAGAGATGGACGAGTGACACAAAATTAAATGTACAATTTAATATGTTTTATATTTATAATAGTCCATTTTCCTCCATAACCATTTATATATGATGTTCCATCATCCCCCTCCTCCTCATCACTGATAGTAATGTCCTCCTCTGTCTTCTCTTCCTCCTCCTCCACCTCGTCGTCAAATACATGGCACGCGTACAGCGGTGGTCGCTGACCCTTCAAATGCGTGAAAACACACACTCCACGACCAGCGGTGTACGATCCTACAAGAAAACGAAAAAGTAAAAATACAACAAAAGCCCCACAAGACACTACCCACAATAAGCCAACAAACACACTATAGTATTTTTATGCTAAATTGCTAAATAATTCTAGAAAATTACCCCCCCCCCACCCCCCCCCCCCAACCCTGTTTTATTCAGTTAGTAAGGGGGAAATTCGGGACAGTTGGTCGCCCTAGGTTTTAAAACCGAAGTGAAACCGAAAGTGCGAAAACAATCGATCACTTCCTGGTTCAATCGGCATACCTCGGATGTGTACATTGCACCCTGTGATATTATGTCATGTAGAAAACAACCTTCCACTTACAACAAAAAAATACACAACTACAAGCTTCAAGGCCGATAGCCAAGTCGTTGACTTTCTCCTCGTCCACCATTATTATCGCGACGAACAAAGCCGAACGTTTCGAATTATACCTATTTCGCCAAAGTCGGTTCGTACATTTTCAAAATCGCGCTTGATAGTTTTGTCACTATTTTGTTTATTAATTCTGTGAAAGAGTATCGATTCGTAGATAATTTGAAAGGTAATCAGTATTGCTATGCAGCTACATTCAATGCATTTCTGCGCTTAATTAACATGCGACAAGTTGTTTTTATAGAAATTAAATTGAATGCAGAGATTGGGTCCGAAAACAATTGAGGACGAAATAAGCAAGGTGCGATTTCGAACACCGGGTAACATCCGCCATTTTCATTGGATAATTTACGCAGTCAAGAGTATGCCTACCCAATCAGCAACGTAAACACGCGTGTTTGACAAAGGTCAAGGATTGTTTTTATTAAAAAATAACCCAGGAGTTGTTTACAATCGTCAGAAACAGCAAATGTTTTGCGACTTTGGTAAGACATCTTCCAAAATATGTGTGGTCGCCCAAAGGAAAATATTTGGGCGAGTGTCGAGTACGCGGCGGGTAAAATCTGCTCGCCCAAGATGAAATTCACTCGCATTGGCGAGTTGGCGAGCGCCCATATCGAGCACTGTAATTGTTATTTATTATATAATTATGACATAATTGTTATTTATATATGCAATAGAAGACTTCACCGAAAACCCAGACGGATTTGATGTAACAATAGCAACACCACTGGATTATTGTTGGCTTTTGTACAAGCCAGAGATCATATGTTTTCTTCCATGGAGAGACATAAACAACTACGCTAGGAGTTCTTTTCATCTACAGCGAGCAATGTAAATTGGTCCAGAGACATAATTAATATTACAATTATATAGGTATTATTTGCACAACTGAATTGTTATTTATGGTACATCAGTGAAGTAAAACATTTTAGCAGATTGACAATGATTCAGCTAATTTTTTTTCAGATGAAGACAATGCGACGTAAGGGATGGTAGAAACTTGTATAAAGGGCTGGTAAATTTCAAATCTTACTAGCCCGGCTGGCTAGTACATATTTTTGCTTAGTTTCAAGCCCTGCCGTAGTATGTAAAAACAAGAAAAACATGGCGATGCAAGAAGATTCGGCGACACTTTTCTTGTAAACAGTTTTCATGAAATATCAAACATGTTCAGGCGCGGATCCAGGGGGGGGGGGCGTCCGGAGCCCAACCCCTGCCCGCAAAAAAAAAAAAAAAAATCTACAATACTCGAATAGTTGGATGACATTTTTCGTGGCCTAGGTGTCAGGAAATCGCATCTGCGGCGATCTGGCATTTAAAAATTTCCTGGGGGAGGACCCCCACACCCCCCACTTTACAATACGCATCGCGTTCACGGAGCTTGGCTATGCCGACTTGTAATTACAGACACACCCCTGCAATTATTTCTGTATCCGCGCCTGATGTTCGATGGTACAAAATCACATGGCATGTCTCGAATAGGTAATCATTCAATCTAGTCATGTACATGTCATGTCTGACAGCAAATTGTTTTCACCTTACTCCATGTGAGTTTAATATCTCCAGTCAATAAAACAGTCATTTTACATTGTGTCTGCATATTTATTCCTTTGTATAAGAAACTTGTACCTTTAATAATAATATATTATGGCATTATTTGGCATTTCTAGGCCGAGATATGTTGGTAAATACATGTCGACAAAATTTCATATACATGTATTAAAAAAATATATATATATTTGACCTACCTACCTACCCACACCTCATTGGCCCGGGTAGCAGGAGGGGAAACAAACATATTGTTAAGGTCGGCCCTATGTTGAATATATAAAGTGGTAATTTTTATCATGCAGAAAACATTTAGTGTATGGTTATAATAAGACTTGTTGTAAAATGTTAGAATATAATGTACCAATTGTATGCCTATGACTAGTCTGGGGGACATTTTGCACCTCGGGGTATGGCAGTCACAGTGTCCCTTAACCCATTTCATGCTGAGGATATGCCATTTTGGGAAAATCTAAATATTTTCTTTAAATGTGCTTTGAAGTATATGTCGTGACCACCATTTGAACCGTCTTACTGAGACGGTTCAAATGAGTGGTCACAACATATAAACGTACTTTCATTGAGAAATAGTAAAAATAAAATATTTAAAATAAATTCATACCCGTAAAGGTGTATTCCACATGTAATGGGTTAAGCTTTCAGGAAGTTTAGTGAAAACGGGCCCCTGGTGATATGAAAATATGCAGCTTGAATTGTTATCCTAAATGCCACTCGATATTAAAATTGTATCGGCTTGAAAACTTGCATAGCATTAATTAAACAATTTCATGCTGATGATACGCCATTTTGTTTGTGTAAAATCCTAAATGTTTTCTTTATATGAGCTCAGACATATATGTCGTGACCACCATTTGAACCGTCTCGTCGAGATGGTTCAAATGAGTGGTCACAACATATACTTTCATTGAGAAATAAAAAAAAAAAAAAAATATTTAACAAAAAATTCATATCCTTAAATGTAATTCATATCCTTAAATGTGTATTCTGCATGTAATGGGTGAACATTTAAGTCTTCTATTCAATTATCATGGGACGGGTGTCCATACCCTGCATTTGTCCCCATGGATCTGAGACCTAGGCACATCACTGATGTACCTGAATTACTGCGTAAGTTAAAACTAGATGGCCATTGACCGCATGTTGTTCCTAGAAACAAAATTTCTAACCCGCTCTTGCGAGGGTAGCAATTTAACCCCTATCTCTTTAATGTAACACATGGAAGAGTGGTTTTTGCAATCGGTTATCCGGCATGTTTAATATGTTAGCCTATAAAACTGTCAAAACTGTATCAATAAATTATTAATGAAGAACATACACATGCAGAAATTGGTTTTACCGGGTCATGGTGTTTATCTGACATTTACATGTATATCTTGTAAATTTGAAAGCTTCATTTTGTCATGTTGAATGTTGAAGAACAGCAAGAGAAAAGATGACTTCCATGGGAAAATTATTTCCATGTTCTATTATTCTTGGCAATTTACTAGAATATTTGTTTAAATGTATAAAATATACAGTTTACTAAATTTTGACCTACATACAACAGGTTTGGTTATGCACTTCGGTTGCTCACGTTTTTTGAATAGGTCAAATTGTAGCTGTATATAACATATCGGAGGCAAATTATTGTAGCTAGTTGCTCCCGCCGAGGCTTTGATAATATACAGAAAAACTTTAACCTCGGACATACGGACGGAGGTACGCCGTACGTACGCCAATGGGCCGACTATCGCGCTGGACAATGACAACATAAATGTGGCTGGAGAAATGGGGCTTATGGGATTTGTAACCAGTGTAGGTCCTGATTAAATTGCACTCTCCTGTGGCCTGCTAGCGATCTATCTCGATCATGGCAGGTATTTCATTGATGGAATGGTGAACAGTGTAGATCCTGTCAGACTGTGTTGATGCACAGGCTGATCTGGATCTACACTGGTCGCAATACCCATCAGCCCCATTTCTCCAGTCACAGCCACAAATATGGGCGGAAGTTTGGCATGAAAGTCTCACTGTCTCCATCATGTGACTGCAGCCATTTTTATTGTCGTCAACATAATATAGTTTTCACTTTGGCATGTGTTCGAATTTGGTGATAGTTTTTGCTTTTCAAGTTTAACAGCCGGTGATATGTGCTCCATAATCACTTACTATTGTGCTTTACAAAATTTCTCTATTTTTCATCATACCCCAGCATACAAAGTATGGTGAAGGGTATACAGTTTTTATGCCACCGGGTTTCGAAGAAACGGGTGGCATATAGTGTTTGGACCGTCCGTCCGTCTGTCCGTCCGTCACACTTTTCGGTTAACCAATTTGTCACAGTTTCTCAAATATACTGCAGGTGGCATCCGCGTTCGACAGACGCATTTCTTGTTATATTTCCATCCGTAAGATTTGCATTAAATGTTTTTGTTTGCTTTGCCATTCCATGCAGCGGCCAGGGGTATTCGTGAGCCTCTGCTCACTTGCTCTAGTTAGTTTTAGTCTACAGCATGTGTTTCTGTTGTACACTTTATGTATATGCTATTTCAGTGTAGCTTCTCGAGCCTTATACATCTGTACTGTAGTCTCTGGAGCTGCGTATTTGCGTAAATACCCAATTAAAATTGCCAAAAACCCAATTGAAATCGGAAGAAGCGAGTATCAAAAAGCAATACAAACTTTGTGGTACCTTTATCATGCTACAGAAAACCAAGGAGACAATTCTAATGAAATGCCAAGACATGTTTTCATTTCGAAGCAAACTATTCAATAATTGCTGTCTGTTGATGTGTAAACAGTAGTGTGATTTTATTTTACCCAATTAAAATATTGAAATACCCAATTGCTTCAGATAGGATGGAGTGAAAATACTCAATTACCAATTCCTTATCTGGAGCCCTGCTGTAGTATAGAGCATTTTATTGGATTTATGTTTTGACATATGGGTCTTATTATAAGGTTCGACAATGTCCAGCCATGGGTAAACATCGGTTGTGGCACGAAGAAACTGTTTGAACCCCAAGGCCGTAGGCAAACGTTTACCCAGGGCTGGACATGGTCGAACGTTATTGTTACATTTCCGTTGGAAATATGCAATTTCAGCATTTATGCGGTACTTTGATTATCTGCTCCATTCAAACAGCTGATTTACACATGTTGTATATAATCCGGAGCCACAGTACACGTCACGCGATTTAGCCACATCAATTTCAGTACGACCATTGTGAACTGGTCTGGTGACGTAATTTCACATTCTAGTAACGTCATGAGACACGTGCATTATGTAGGTGTTGGCTTGGCCCCGAAATGAGCATTGTCTACAGCCATGGTCAAACAGCACAAGCTGTACGTTTGAACACGGCTCTAAGCGGTGTCGCCCCGTGCAGGCACCGGGGCGGGATCAACTGATCCTGAGAATAGTGCTGCAGTAGCCATTGCTTGTCGTAAAAGGCGACTAAACTGGCTTAACGATTGGGTTCATACTTTCCGGAACCCACTATACCGGATTTGGCCCTCATGTACATTTTTGGCTTTCTTGTATGTGAGAGTTGAGTCCGGCTATGCCCCATATATAAAAGTAAGATTAGCGCTAACCTATTACTTTTAGGGGTGGGATAAATGATGCCTGGTGTGGCGAGGGCCTGGCACCAGATCAGGTTGTTCTAATTTCAGGACTGAATATATATTTTGATTGTAAATATTGAGTTCTGAAGTTGGGATTTACCCCCCTCGGACAGGTGAATACGGGACACGACCCCGTTGACCCGTCTGCGTGTAGACTCCCTGAGGTTTGTACCTCTATGTCAGAAAAGCGGACGTTAAACCCTATTCACTCACTCACTCACTCACTCTAAGCAGTGTCAAACAACGGCAGTCGTGTAACTAACAATATGTGTGTGACCATTGTTGTAGACCATGAGTTCATCCATTAGTGTAACCATTCTCAGCTACTATGCTGAGCACAGTCTTTAATTGGTCTGCAGGTTTCCAAAATCACAGCATTTGTGACCAGCAGTCTGATTTGGGCCTATATGGTTTGATATTTAGTTCATGAGGTAGTCACATTGTATACTGGTCCATGCCTATATTGGTCACATTTTTATGTACATATGGGGCTTATCGGTTTTGCGGCAAGTGTAGATCCAGATCAGCATGTGCATCCACACAGTCTGATCAGGATCTGCACTGTTCACCATTTCATCAATGAAACACCCGTCGTGCTTCTAACAAGCAATATACAGTCGAGCACCAGTATCTCGAATATCAGTATCTCGATGGTATCCCCTAACTCGATGATTCACTGAAGTCCCGAATTATATCGTATTTGTTTAATATAAATTTCCTCGGCTATTTCGACCATGCCCTATCTCGAATATGTTCTCTATCTCGACTGTTCATTTTGTCCCCTCCGTATAAAAATACGTTAAAAATCTCTTCGCTATCTCGATCACATAAACGCTTGGATAAATCGCCTAAGTGCCTGGCTACCAAGATCGATTGGTTGACACTAATTTTCCAAACATATCAAACACTCGCACCTACCTTATGTTGTTTGCTTAATTAGTCTACCTGGATATATTTGAGTGTTTGTCACGATTCATTAAGCATATCACGCTGGTCATTTACGCAAGTCACTGAGGGTTATTACGCCACCTTGTAATGTTGATTAGCTTACTAGTTTTGGTCATTAGTTAATTGGTGACTGTTTACTCGTGGTGTAATGGGGGTAAAATGAGTTCATATTTTTCTCGAAAATATTTGTCTATGTCACTTCATCGCTATCTCAAACCTAGTCCTATCTCGACTATTTGATGATCTCCCTTCGACTTCGAGATATTGGTGCTCGACTGTAGATCATTATCTTGCTACAGCAGTGTGCTATTTGATCAGGAGCTACACTGGTCACAAATTCCATAAGCCCCATTTCTCCAATCACAGCCACAATTATAATACAATAGTCGTATTACTATTTGTTTCAATAGGCGTTGTCGGCGAAGGAGAAGGGAAATGTTGCATACAAAGCCAAGAAGTTTGATGAAGCTGTGAAATTCTATGAAGAAGCCATTCAGCTAGACCCGGCCAATATGATGTATCTCAACAACAAAGCTGGTATGTCCAGCTGTGTAAAATATTTGCAGGCACTGTGGATTGGTTGTGGTCTAGGGTTAGAACACCTGACTTCCTATCTGGAGGTTGTGAGTTCAACCTCGCCTAGGCCATCAAAATTAAAATACTTTCATAGTATTTCCATCCCACTGAGACTTTAAACTGTGGTCCCGTCTCTATCTGTTGCTGGGACGTTAAAACCCACTCACGTTTAAAGGCACTATATCTTGGACGATGTCATCCGAAATGCCAGAAGTAATTTTTTGCTTGCTTTATAGACTAAAATGACCTATATCAACCAAATGCGTAATTTTAATTGATCATGTTCCAATATTTTGTGTTTTATTTTGGTATATACTACCATAGATGTTTATAGACAGGGGAGATAATTTGGTAATGTATTTCCTCTATTACTGAACCAGGGTGCATACATTATGAAACAACACTTTTTGTCGCGCCCGCTTGCGGAACGCGCGATATAGTCGGCACTTTGGTGTACGTACGTGTATCAGGTTAAAGTTTTTGGTTAAAGTTTTTTGGTTAAAGTTTTTTGTTACACTATATCTCTGCATCTGCTTCGCCCATTACCTTGAAACTTCACATGGGTGTTTATCATCATTGTCACGCCCGCTTGCGGAAAGCAGGATATAGTGGCCACTTTGGCGTACGTTCGTCTGTCCGTACGTCCGCGTGTCCGGTTAAAGTTTTTTGGTTTAAGTTTTTTGGTTAAAGTTTTTGCGTCTACTATATCTCTTGTTTTAGTGTCCATGCCTCGCCCCAAGGCACGACATGCAGGCCGCGGCCATCTAGTTATTATGAAATGGCAAAAAAATTACATGTAATACTAACATGTAACTAAATGTAGCATTGTGTGGTCATGGTCAAATGACTTGGAATTGTGTTATATGTTTTTGAGTGGTACGTCCCCCTACCATCAGTGTGGATTTCTTGTTTTCTCTATTTCTTTTCGAAGGTATATGTTGTTACCACTTGTATGAACTGTCTCAATGAAATAAGCTACAGATGTTTTCAATAAAAAAAGTATTGTATCCATAGACTTGGTGGGTCAGCTGATCAGTAGCCGAGTTCACCAACATTGCTAAGCATACTTACCAAGCAAAGTGTACCTTAAGGGAGTAATCATTTATTTTTCCCGAAATGCATTATTTAATATAGAACTAACCACTGCATATATTTTGTGATTAAATGTATGCATACTTATTATACTGAATTTATTACATTATCACAGCCAATTTTGGCTGTGATAATGTAATAAATTCAGTATAATAAAAATTAATAAATGTATCCTGAAATTGAAAATTTCTGCCTGAAAGTGTACTTCGTAAGATAGTATACTTTGTGAAATTTTGGTGAAATCGGCTACTGGTGTAGTAAGGGCAATGTGCACCAGACTGGGATATTGTATGTTTTAATAAGCTGTGTATTCCTATCTCATGACCTTGTTGTTGAATTGATGTAAATAAAACAAAACATTTATTCGTACAATGTAGTTAGCTAATTTCAACCTCTGTACATTGTTCTTTTACAGCTGTGTACTTCGAACAAGAAAAGTATGATGAATGTATCGACGTATGTACAAAGGCTGTGGACGTAGGTCGAGAAAACAGGGCTGATTACATATTAATAGCCAAGTAAGTTTGTCATGAAATTTTTACCATGTTTATATGTCGCCCACCTTGACAAAAAACATAATTATTGTGTTGCCCGACGTATTGCAATTGCAAGGATGAGTCATGGACTCCAGCCAATTTCTCTTCAATTCAGTACACTGGAAATGTTGTATGTATATATAAATATATTAAGCTATTATTGTGATTATGTAAATTTCATTTTAACATTATTTCCTATTATTATATGACTAAGTATTCTCATTGGCTGAAACACGACCACGTGATTATATACAAATTGAATGTAGACCTCTGAACGGTTTGTTTACACGAATAAGCACTCTCGGACCGCGAGACCTGTCCGAGATGTGTTTATTCATGTAAACAAACCTATTGTTCACCTACTTAGAGCGCATGCGTAACATTTTGAAAAAAATATTTTAAAATTTAAGAATTTTTTTTTAAAATAATTATTGAAAATTGTGTGAAAAAAGTGAACACATTTTTTTCCGCCAGATATTCTGAAAAAAAATTATTGAATATTGTGTGAAAGCAAAAAAAGGTGAACACATTTTTTTTAGGCCGGATATTTTGAAAAAGTGTCGTATAATAAAACAATTATAGTCTTTTGAGTCACTTTTCTCAGGTCCGTAAATCTCATGTACACCTCCTCAAAAGACAATAATTGTATAATGTTGCATGTTTTTCCCTGTACATGTAAGCCGCAAATAATGGGTACCTATTAATTAATTTTAAAATCCCATTTTCATTTGAGACAAGACATGTGATTTTGTAACTGATAAGATGTGCGATTTTTTTATGAAACATATCTACAAAATTTATATTTTCTGTAAATGACGTCGAAAGTTGACGAACTTGTCTGTCAGAGCAAATGCGGAATGTTTCATCTACTTTCGATGTCATTTACAGAACTTATCACAGTCTATGTAAATATTTTTCATGAAAAATCTTCTACGGTACAAAATTGTTGTAGTAAGTAACAGGTTTAGCTGCAATTAACTACTAGTAATCCTGGTTACACTGTGTGGATATGCAAGACAACTAGCTTTGCCATGGTTGCAAATAATTACATAATAATATAATTTTAATTTTCTTCTTCAGAGCATTAGCAAGAACCGGCAAGGCCTACATGAAGAAAAATGATGATAACAATGCTTTAAAGTTCCTCAACAAATCACTATCAGAGCATCGAACAACAGATACAGCCCACTTAGTTACGGAGGTATTATGCTTAAACTATTTGCTGAATACATTGAACCATTAATATTCCCCCTATGCTACAGCAAGGGGGGCATATTGTGTTTCTCTTGTCCGTCCGTACATCCGCCCGTGTACATTTACGTCAAACAGTTTGTAAGAGTTTCTCCAGTTGAGTCCAGCATGCAGTTAGACTGCAGAAATGGGGCTTATATGTTTTGCGACCAGTGTAGATTCAGATCAGCCTGTGCATCCGCCGTCTGATCAGAATCTGCACTGTTCGCCATTCTGTCAATAAAACACCAGTTATGCACATGCAATATAGATAACTATCATGCTACAGGCATGTGATTATTGATCAGGGACTACACTGGTTGCTATTAATTATCCAACTTCATTCAATCACTCCATTTCATACTTTGCATTCTACTTGATTTGGCAGATAGACAAACGGCGAAAGGACAGGGAGAGATTGGCTTATATAAACCCTGAGGTGGCACTTGAAGAGAAGACCAAAGGCAATGAAGAATTTCAGAAAGGTAATGCCATAATGGCCATAACATTCGAGGCAAGTTAAAACCATGTACATTTTGGGACATTTGCAACAATTTGCACATTTAATGGAGCAATTTGACGATTGGTGGGGATTTTATCAAAACAAACATAATACATTTATTAGTATACCATAAACAGATACGATACATATATTTAAAATATGACCTCACAACTCAAGTGACGGTATCTGCGGCAATCACTCGCTAATGGTGCAGGACGTTTCGGACCATTGCAACAAAGTATCACAATTGTTAGTCTGATGAATTATTTTACATCCACTGGACTAATAAAGTAATATAAAAATCCTAAATTCCTTGGCAAATAAAATAATAAAGTACTGGAATACCATAGCTTGGTAACATTGATGTCGTCTTGTTGCATGACATGACATAACATGGGTGATCACCTGACCGCATATTTTTATGCCACCGGGTTTCGAAGAAACGGGTGGCATATAGTGTTTGGACCGTCCGTCTGTCCGTCCGTCTGTCCGTCCGTACTTACGAGAGCTACATTGTGAGGTTGCTGTGTTGTGCTGAAACCCACCCACCGCCCTATTTAAGACACTTGGATAAGTGTTTTTCAAATATAATTAACTAATGGCTAGCTCATTTGCATATTATGCGATTTATTCCGTAAGAGAATCGTTAAGGAAGAAAATAACGGAATAAGTTGCTACATTGTGAGGTTAACCCCACAGTGTAAACATCAAAGGAAATAACCTCACAATGTAGCTCTCGTAAGAACGTCCGGTGCCAACATCGGGGGTTTAGGAGCTTAGGGTAAGGGTTAGTACCTTTGATCTCTTTGATATTGTCGGTGCCTCATAAATTTAGGAGCTAACTCTTTGATATTTAGGAGCTAACCCTTTGATCTTTTATATAGCGGTGCCTCATAACTCCCAAATGTTTGAACGTCCGTCCGTCCGTCCGTCCGTCCGGGCACACATTAGGGTACTTATGTGGCTAGCCCCACAGGGTTATGGACTTAGTAAAGGATAGGGTTGGTTACAATTAGCCACCTAAAAAATCCTTTTATGTGGCTAAAAATCGTTTTATGTGGCTAATAATTAACACGTGATAAGCCACATAAGTATAGTACTGTAAGAACGTCCGTCCGTCCGGGCACACATTAGGGTACTTATGTGGCTAGCCCCACAGGGTTATGGACTTGTTAAAGGATAGGGTTGGTTACAATTAGCCACCTAAAAAATCGTTTTATGTGGCTAAAAATCGTTTTATGTGGCTAATATTTAACATGTGATAAGCCACATAAGTACCCTAATGTAAGAACGTCCGTCCGTCCGTCCGGGCAGACATTCGGGTACTTATGTGGCTAGCCCCACAGGGTTATGGACTTGTTTTTAAAGGAGGGGTTGTTACAATAGCCACCTAAAACATCGTTTTATATGCTAAAATAAAAATGGTTTTATGTGGCTAATATTTAACATGCGATAAGCCACATAGTACCTGAAAGTAAAGACGTCCGTCCGTCCGTCCGTACGTTTTCCGTCCGTTCCGTCCGTCCGTCCGTCCGTCCGTCCGGGCCAACATCGGGGGTTTAGGAGCTTAGGGTAAGGGTTAGTACCTTTGATCTCTTTGATATTGTCGGTGCCTCATAAATTTAGGAGCTAATCTTTGATATTTAGGAGCTATGTTGTTCATAGCACTTTTATATAGCGGTGCCTCATAACTCCCAAATGTTTTGAACGTACGTCCCGCTCCGTCCGTCTGTCTGTCTGTCCGAGCACACATTAGGGTACTTATGGGGTAGGGGGCGTGGCCTAAGACAATAGAAGACAATGGAATTCATTTCGTACCCCGTAAGCCTATTGTGTCTTACGGGGTATTTCCTTTGATCTTTATATAGCAAGTACCCCCTAAGGTCCGAAATGTAAGTTCGTCCGTCCGTCCGTCCGTCCGTCCGGGCACACAGTAGGGTACTTATGTGGCTAGCCCCACAGGGTTATGGACTTGTTAAAGGATAGGGTTGGTTACAATTAGCCACCTAAAACATCGTTTTATGTGGCTAAAAATCGTTTTATGTGGCTAATATTTAACATGTGATAAGCCACATAAGTACCCTAATGTAAGACGTCCGTCGTAACGTCCGGGCAGACATTAGGTATTATGTGGCTGCCCCACAGGGTTATGGACTTGTAAAGATAGGGTTGGTTACAATTAGCCACCTAAAACATCGTTTTATGTGGCTAAAAATGGTTTTATGTGGCTAATATTTAACATGCGATAAGCCACATAGTTACCTGAAAGTAAAGACGTCCGTCCGTCCGTCCGTCCGTCCGTCCGTACGTTCCGTCCGTTCCGTCCGTCCGTCTGTGTCCGTCCGGGCCAACATCGGGGGTTTAGGAGCTTAGGGTAAGGGTTAGTACCTTTGATCTCTTTGATATTGTCGGTGCCTCATAAATTTAGGAGCTAACTCTTTGATATTTAGGAGCTAACCCTTTGATCTTTTATATAGCGGTGCCTCATAACTCCCAAATGTTTGAACGTACGTCCGTCCGTCCGTCTGTCTGTCTGTCCGAGCACACATTAGGGTACTTATGGGGTAGGGGGCGTGGCCTAAGACAATAGAAGACAATGGAATTCATTTCGTACCCCGTAAGCCTATTGTGTCTTACGGGGTATTTCCTTTGATCTTTTATATAGCAAGTACCCCCTAAGGTCCGAAATGTAAGTTCGTCCGTCCGTCCGTCCGTCCGTCCGGGCACACAGTAGGGTACTTATGTGGCTAGCCCCACAGGGTTATGGACTTGTTAAAGGATAGGGTTGGTTACAATTAGCCACCTAAAAAATCGTTTTATGTGGCTAAAAATCGTTTTATGTGGCTAATATTTAACATGTGATAAGCCACATAAGTACCCTAATGTAAGAACGTCCGTCCGTCCGTCCGTCCGTCCGTCACACTTTTCGGTTAACCACTTGGTCACAGTTTCTCAAATATGCTGCAGGTGGCATCCGCATTCGACAGACGTATTTCTTGTTAGACATGAATTCCCGTACATTCAACAGAGATTCTACTTTCACTTTCAAATGTTTAGTTAAAACACATTTTTGATAGGTTTTTGTTCTGTTCCAAATGTGGATGAAACTAATTGTTAATTGACATGATTTGTCAATTTGCATATTTCTGTCTTGGTGCTGGAAACTGTCTTGTCAAACAGTTGCAGTAAATACACCAAGCAGCAGACCTGCATTGCAAAACAAATGTGGTTTTCTCTGTTACGGCTAACCTTACTACCCATTATAAAAATAGTAAGGTTAGTACTAAGTAAGTCTATTACTTTTAGGAAGTAGAGCTAAGTGATTCTGGTGTGGTGAGGACCTGTAGCCGATTTCACCAACATTGCAAATTATACTTTTCTAGCAAAGTATACTTTGAGGGAGTAATCTTTATTTTTCCTGAAATGCATTATTTCATATAGAACTAACAACTGCATATATTTGATGATTAAAAGTATGCAGAATTATTACACTGAATTTATTACATTATCACAGCAAAATCAAATTGGCTGTGATAATGTAATAAATTCAGTATAATAAAAAATTATAAATGTATCCTACCCTCAAAGTATTCTTTGCTTGAAAAGTATACTTTGCAATGTTGGTGAAATAGGCTACAGGTTAGGGCTTAATATATATTTTTGGGGGAAATATTCAGGTATTATTTTAGGATTTTCCACCCCACATTGGATTAGGTCACATTAACCTGGCCTAAAATGACCGTTTACACCACAACCCACACGCCCCACCTCCCCCTGGTGAAATATGGGATTTAAACTGATTAACCCAGCCAACAATTACCTCAGCTGGTGACAGGCCGTTATACACCATTACATAATAAAGTAGTGGGTGGTTGGTCGGGCAAACGTGACGGCGTAAATTAACGGTGGGGTTCCTCCTTATAGGAATCACGATTTTCCTGGTATTCCCCTCAGGTACGTTTTTATCTTTGGCTCTTGTGTTACCTGGGAGTTGAATTGGGTTATTGCCCATTATAACAGTTGTAAGATTATTACTGATCCTACTGCTTTTGGGAGGGGGCCAAGTGATTCTGGTGTGGTGAGGTTTTTGGCATCAGATCAGGATTATTCTGATTTCAGGGCTGAATATACAGATTTTTTTATTGTAAATATTCAGTTTTGATTTCGGGATTTTCCCCCCATTTGTACATGTACTTGAACATGTACATGTACTTATACAGGTAATATATGGGATTTAGTACTAAACCCATTGACCTGGCCTTAAATGACCTTATTTGTTGATAGGCTGTTAAACCCTAACTAGCAAACAAACAAACAAACATAATAAAGTCATTCACTTCCATTGTGTGGCAGGAAATTTCCCGGCAGCAATTCAACACTACGACGAGGCGATCAAGCGGAACCCGGAGGATGCGAAGATCTACAGCAACCGGGCGGCCTGCTACAATAAACTGCTCGAGTTCAGCCTCGCACTCCGGGACTGTGACACGTGCATCCGAATAGACCCACAGTTCAGTATGTACACTCAGTGTGAAATATTAACATCACTATGTTAAATCATATAAGCCCCGTTTCTCCAGTCACAGCCATGTATACCAGTGTGGTGTACAAGGCTGTGACTGGAGAAATTGGGCTTATGGGATTTTTAACCAATAATTCCAGCACAAAAATATTTACACAATTCCCTAACATTTGATTGGCCCGTAGCAAGTCTCTGTCCAAAATTTATATCCCAGTAAACTCCCACGCCAAACTACTTTCCGTAACTGTGAGGCGCAGTAAAATAATTCTTAAGGAAACGGAAAATAAACACATTTTCTTGATGAATTTATTTCAAATGCTGGAATTATAAGGAATGAATGGCCTTTTTGTGGAATTTATCGGGGATATAAACTTGGAAAAGTCGCGGGAATACTGGATGAAGGCCAGTATTCCCACGACTTTTCCAAGTTTATACCCCGATAAATTCCACAAAAAGGCCATTCATTCCTATAATCACCTTGGCTGTTGACAGCCAGTTAAACGCCATTAAATAGTAAATAACTAGCCAGTGTACATCATTATCAAATAGCACACTTCTGTAGCCCAATAATGATCAGTGTTGCTGGTTAGAAGTGTGACAGGTGTTTCATTGATGGAATGGTGAACAGTACAGATCCAGATCAGACTTGTCTCAAGTCACAGCCGCACATAATACCTATGTATTTATTAGATACTCGGCTTCTCATTCACGGAATATATGGTATCACATATACCACAGGGCACGAAAATTCCACTCGTCCTGATAAGTGGAAATGCCTGCAGGACAAGCGGAAATTTAAATTTTTCTAATGTAGATTTCTTAATCTTGTCATTACTGTCAAAGTATTAAAGGAAGAGTAAACATTTCAAGAATTTTCGTGCCCTGTACTAACACAAAGATGTATCGGGCATTGATGCCGATACAATGTGCTTGTGTCATTCTGACTTTTATTCAAGCACTTTGGTCATGGATTATCACTCCCGTAGACTTAATAGAATTTTACAAGAGTGGGAATTTTCGGGATATTATAATTTCAGGTTCCTTATAATTGCAGAAACATACTAATTATGTTTCAACATGGGAAACACACTTTTACACATTTGTGAGTTAAAAAATAGGTTTGTTCACCCATTTTCAGGATTTGGCATTTGGAACGGTTCCGATCGCTGATTTAACGATTTTGCCATGCTTACTATCAAGCCAGTTCATTGAAAATTTAAATATTTACCTTTGTTTGCGACACTGTGTTGTTTGTTTGCAGTTAAAGGCTACCTGAGAAAGGCTGCAATATTGTCGGCGATGAAGGATTTCTCCCAGGCGACACCCATGTATGCAAAGGCCCTGGAAATAGACCCGAACAATGCTGTAAGTAAACTGGGGCAAATTTGTACATTGCCAGGGGGCCGTGTGTATTGAACTGTCAGGGCCCTCGTGGGGGGATGGGAATGGACGTTATTCCGTAAAGTCGCATCCTGACAAATCTAGTTTTCTTGCAAATTTTTGTAGAGCCCGCATTTGCTTATGATGCGCTGACTTCTTAGGCATGATCTGTTAATTTTCTGGTTAATTAACCCTTTCAACACTACATGTCCTTTATCATAATGTTTGCAAACTAAAAACTTAAAAGTATTGGATCCTCCCATTCATTTATAATGGTAATGGGGCTCAATCACTAACATAGTCCCCTTGGAGCGGAGACCGAGGCACAACACTGCACGTACAGGAGGACTAGTAGGGTTAACATCAGCCACTGGCTTCGTAGGGCAACACTAGAGTAGACATGTGATTGTGACCAGTGTAGAATCCAGATCAGCCTGTGCATCCGCACAGTCTGATCAGGATCTACACCGCCATAATGAACTGTCCGTCGCATTTACAGGATGCCCAGCAGGGTTACCGACAGTCGCGGGTGTCGGAGGCTAACGACTGGCGACAATCCCGTAGGCCCCATTTCTCTATATGTGACTGGAGAAATCAGTCTTATGGGTTTTGCGACCAGTGCAGAATCTACACCGTTCGCAATAATAAAATGCGTCTCGCATTTTCAGGAGGCCCAGCAGGGGTACCGACAGTCGCTGGTGTCGGAGGGCAACGACCCGGAGGCGGTGAGGAAGCGGGCGATGGAGAACCCCGAGATCCAGGAGATTCTCGGTGACCCCGCTATGCGCCTCATACTGGAACAGATGCAGAAGGACCCCAACGCTCTCCGCGAGTAAGTTTTAACTTGTGTCTTAAAGATATAGGCTCTTGCCTAGAGGATATGGCATTGGACTTCAATACCAGAGTTTGTTAGTTCAATCCTCACCCTAGTATGGGCTGTGGCCTAGGAGGTATGGGGGTATAAATTGGACTTCAATACCAGTGGTTGTTAGTTCAATCCTCACCCTGTATGGGCTGTGCCTAGGGGGTATGGCATTGGACTTCATACGGAGGTTGTGAGTTCAACCCTCACCCTAGGATGGGTTGTGGCCTTGGGGGTAAGGCATTGGACTTCAATACCAGAGTTTGTTAGTTCAATCCTCACCCTAGTATGGGCTGTGGCCTAGGGGGTATGGGGGTATAGCATTGGACTTCAATACCAGTGGTTGTTAGTTCAATCCTCACCCTAGTATGGGCTGTGTGGCCTAGGGGGTATGGCATTGGACTTCAATACCGGTGGTTGTGAGTTCAATCCTCACCCTAGGATGGGCTGTGGCCTTGGGGGTAAGGCATTGGACTTCAATACCAGAGTTTGTTAGTTCAATCCTCACCCTAGTATGGGCTGTGGCCTAGGGGGTATGGGGGTATAGCATTGGACTTCAATACCAGTGGTTGTTAGTTCAATCCTCACCCTAGGATGGGCTGTATTCTAAGGGGGTTATGGCATTCTTTAAGGGGGTATGGCAATTTGGAATTCCTTACGGTGGTTGTGTTAGTTCAATCCTCCCACCCTTGTATGGCTTGTGAGCCTAGGGGGTATGGATTGGACGTCAATACAGTGGTTGTTTGTTTTTCATTCTCTTACCCTAGTATGGGCTGTGGGGGGGGGGGGGGGGGGGGGCATGGGGGTATGGCATTGGACTTCATACGGAGGTTGTGAGTCAATCCTCACCCTAGTTGGGCTGTGGCTAGGGGGTAATGGGGGAATTGGCCTTCAATACCAGGGGGGGTGGTTGTGTTCAACCTCACCCTAGGATGGGCTGTGGTCTTAAAGGGGGTAGGCATTGGACTTCCAATAACCGGTGTTAGTTCAATCCTCACCTAGGAGGGTGTGGCCTTTCTGGACCCTTTCTACTAGTTCAATTCCTCCCGCTTGGGCCCTGTGGCCTAGGGGGGTTATGGGGGTATAGCATTTGGACTTCTACAGGGTTGGTTGTTCAATCCTCCACCCTGGGTGGGGCTTGTATTCTAGGGGGGTATGGCATTGGATTAATACCGGTGGTGTGAGTTCAATCCTCACCCTAGTAGGGCTGTGTGGCCTGGGGGTATGGCATTGGATTCAATAAACAGTGGTTTGTTAGTTTCAATCCTACTAGTATGGGTGTGTGGGCCTAGGGGGTATGGCATTGGACTTCAATACGGGAGGTTGGTGAGTTCAATCCTCACCTAGGTATGGGCTGTGGTCTTAGGGGTTATGCATTTGAACCTTCAATTACGGAGGTTTGTGAGTTCAATCCTCGCTCTAGTATGGCTGTGTGGCCTAGGGGTATGGCATTGGACTTCAATACCGGGGGTAGGTTGTGGATATTCAATCTCGCCCTAGGTATGGGCTGTTGTGGCCTAGTGGTATGGCATTGGACTTCAATACCGGAGGTTGTGAGTTCAATCCTCGCCCTTGATGGGCTGTGTGGCCCTAGGGGGTATGGATTGGCTTCAATACCCGGGCGGTTGGGGGTGGAGGTCAATCCTCACCCTAGTATTGGCTGTGTGGCCTAGGGGGTATGGCATTGGACTGGACTTCAATACCGGCGGTTGTGAGTTCAATCCTCACCCTAGGATGGGCTGTGGTCTAGGGGGTATGGCATTGGACTTCATACCGGAGGTTGTCCCGAGTTCAATCCTCGCCCTAGTATGGCTGTGTGGTCTAGGGGTTTTATGGCATTGGACATCAATACCGGCGGTTGTGAGTTCAATCCTCACCCTAGGATGGGCTGTGGTCTAGGGGGTATGGCATTGGACTTCAATACCGGAGGTTGTGAGTTCAATCCTCGCCCTAGTATGGGCTGTGTGGTCTAGGGGTTATGGCATTGGACTTCAATACCGGAGGTTGTGAGTTCAATCCTCACAGTAGGATGGGCTGTGGTCTAGGGGGTATGGCATTGGACTTCAATACCGGCGGTTGTGAGTTCAATCCTCACCCTAGTATGGGCTGTGTGGCCTAGGGGTTATGGCATTAGACTTCAATACCGGCGGTTGTGAGTTCAATCCTCACCCTAGTATGGGCTGTGGTCTAGGGGGTATGGCATTGGACTTCAATACCAGTGGTTGTTAGTTCAATCCTCACCCTAGGATGGGCTGTGTGGCCTAGGGGGTATGGCATTGGACTTCAATACCAGTGGTTGTTAGTTCAATCCTCACCCTAGTATGGGCTGTGTGGCCTAGGGGGTATGGCATTGGACTTCAATACCAGTGGTTGTTAGTTCAATCCTCACCCTAGGATGGGCTGTGTGGCCTAGGGGGTATGGCATTGGACTTCAATACCATGGTTGTACCCAGTAGGGGGTCATTTCTTAGTCAATCCTCACCCTAGGGGGAGGCTTGTGCCTTAGGGGGTATGGCATTGGATTCAATACCAGTGGTTGTTTAGTTCAATCCTCACCCAGATGGGCTGTGTGGCCTAGGGGGTGCATTGGACTTCAATACCAGTGTTGTTAGTTATCTCACCCCTAGGATGGGTGTGGCCAGGGGGTATGCATGACTTCAATACCAGTGGTACCAGTTAGTTCAATCCACACCCTAGGTGGGTTGGGTCTAGGGGGTATGGCATTGGGACTTCAATCCAGTGGTTGTTAGTTAATCCCACCTACCTGTTTGGGCCAGGGGGGTATGGCATTGGACTTCAATACCATGGTGGTTGTTAGTTCAAGCCTCACCCTAGGATGGGCTGTGGCCTAGGGGGTATGGCATTGGACTTTAATACCGGAGGTTGTGAGTTCAATCCTCACCCTAGTATGGGCTGTGGCCTAGGGGGTGCCCATTGGACTTCAATACCGGCGGTTGTGAGTTCAATCCTCACCCTAGTATGGGCTGTGTGGCCTAGGGGGTATGGCATTGGACTTCAATACCAGTGGTTGTTAGTTCAATCCTCACCCTAGTATGGGCTGTGTGGCCTAGGGGGTATGGCATTGGACTTCAATACCAGTGGTTGTTAGTTCAATCCTCACCCTAGTATGGGCTGTGGCCTAGGGGGTATGGCATTGGACTTCAATACCGGAGGTTGTGAGTTCAATCCTCACCCTAGGATGGGCTGTGGCCTAGGGGGTATGGCATTGGACTTTCAATACCGGAGGTTGTGAGTTCAATCCTCACCCTAGGATGGGCTGTGTGGCCTAGGGGGTATGGCATTGGACTTCAATACCGGAGGTTGTGAGTTCAATCCTCACCCTAGGATGGGCTGTGGCCTAGGGGGTATGGCATTGGACTTCAGTACGGCGTGAGTTCAATCCTCACCCTAGGATGGGCTGTGGCCTAGGGGGTATGGCATTGGACTTCAATACCGGCGGTTGTGATTCAATCCTCACCCTAGGATGGGCTGTGGCCTAGGGGTTATGGCATTGGACTTCAATACCGGCGGTTGTGATTCAATCCTCACCCTAGGATGGGCTGTGGCCTAGGGGGTATGGCATTGGGCTTCAATACCGGCGGTTGTGATTCAATCCTCACCCTAGGATGGGCTGTGGCCTAGGGGGTATGGCATTGGACTTCAATACCGGCGGTTGTGATTCAATCCTCACCCTAGGATGGGCTGTGGCCTAGGGGGTATGGCATTGGACTTCAATACTGGCGGTTGTGATTCAATCCTCACCCTAGGATGGGCTGTGACCTAGGGGGTATGGCATTGGACTTCAATACTGGCGGTTGTGATTCAATCCTCACCCTAGGATGGGCTGTGACCTAGGGGGTATGGCATTGGACTTCAATACTGGCGGTTGTGATTCAATCCTCATCCTAGGATGGGCTGTGGCCTAGGGTGTATGGCATTGGACTTCAATACCGGCGGTTGTGATTCAATCCTCACCCTAGGATGGGCTGTGGCCTAGGTGGTATGGCATTGGGCTTCAATACCGGCGGTTGTGATTCAATCCTCACCCTAGGATGGGCTGTGGCCTAGTGGGTATGGCATTGGACTTCAATACCGGAGGTTGTGAGTTCAATCCTCAACCTAGATGTAAAAATACTTGCATAGTATTTCCATCCCACTGGTCTGTCGGATGTGGTCTCGTCTCTTTATGACCTTCGCTGTTGCCGGGACGTTAAACTCTTTCGCTTTTTTTTCTTAAAGAAATATAACGGAGGAAAAAATATTGAAAATTAAAAGATGAAAAGCAGACGACAGTGATATCTATTCAGTACTGTAAGAGTTGGTGGAAAGGGTGTGTGTGTGTGTGTGTGTGTGTATATAAATGTATAATTGATGACCTGTATTCCTATTGAAAATTTTCCCTCTTGTCGCCACGGGTTCGAGTGGTGTGGAGACGTGAATATCGCACACGAATTTGGCTTTCATATTTGGATATGTCACTGCCTGGAATAATGAGGCTTAATGGTTTTTTGAACAGTGTAGGTCCAGATCAGCATATGCATCCACACAGTCTGATCAGGATCTCCACAGTTTGTCGTTCCATCAATGAAACACCCGATACTCTTGTAACAAGCAATATAGATTGCTATCAGGCTACATGAGTATGCTATTTGATCAGAAGCTGCACTGTTCACAAATCCCATAAGCCGTATATGTGTCCAATACTTCATCAACACATTTCCTAAATTCTATCTAGCAGTGACACTGATTTGCATATGGTATCTCCAGATCCTACTGTCACTGAAATTCCATTGGCTGTTTGACGACATCAAATCTGGCTGTGACTTGAGAAATCTGGCTTATTGCATTCGTGACCAGTCAGTTAGCACTCCTGTAGCCCTACCTATACCGTATGTTAGGAGCATGATAGATTTTTAACTGGCTGAATGGGGAACAGTGGCGGCCCTAATAGACTTCTGATACACAGGCTGGTCTAGGTCGACACTGGTAACAAATGCGGTGAGCCCCATTTCTCCAATCACAGCCACAAATGACACAAGTGTAATGGAGTTAAAGCAAGTTCACTAGCCTTTAATCCACTTTCATATCTGAGGCTGTGACTGGAGACCATTTCTCCAGTCACGGACATTTATGTGTGAGGACAATTTGTGATTTATATGTGACTGGTAGAGGATGATCATGAGAGAAACATATATCTCAATTGTGAATCCATCGTTGATTGAACTCGAAATAGTCACCACTGATGAGGTGGGAGCACCTGGCACCAGATGGGAGCGTTGTGGTTCGAGTGCTGAATTAAAACCCTCCCCATGCACGTTTATTATACCCCTGGCATACAAAGTATGTAGAGGGGTATATAGTGTTTGCAATTCCGTCCTTCTGTCTGTCCAATGTCAAGGTCAAATTACTTAATAGGAATTTGTGTTAAAGTTTTTTTTAAATATTTGCGTTAAAGTTTTTATTTGTTGGTCCAGGTGGTGGCAGGGGTATACATGAGCCCCTGCTCACTTTCTCTAGTTACAGTCTGTATATGTCACTTGTCATTGGAGAAATGGGCCTTTCAGTCTGGACAGTCTATACTTTTTGTCATCCAGTATTAAATTAGAAATACTATATCATTTATGTCGGCTGGAGTGTGCTAGCTAAACCGGGCACAAATACCCGAGTTTCCAATTCGCCAGTCACATTTGAGACAAACCATGTGATTTTGCACCAAAGAAATTGTGTGTTTTCTTGTGAAAAATCTTGACATTTTCTGTAAATGAAGTCGAAAGTTGACAACATTTTTGTAAATTTTTGGTGTGATTTACAGAAGTATCAGTTTCTGTATTAAAATACATGTAGTATTCATGAAAAGTCACATGGCTTGTCTCCTTTGCCCTTGTTGGTGAACAGAATTATTAGCGACTACATGTGAGTCATATCGCCACTTATTCACATGTGCTTATTTGTTTCAGGCATTTGAAAAATCCCCAGGTAGCATCTAAAATCGAGAAGCTGCTGGAAGCCGGGATTATTGCTATTCGCTGATGAAGGCTGGAAGTAGATGGCCACTGCATAAGACAATTATGTTCAAATTGCTTTTCAATTAATTGTATTGATGCAACAAGGGGAATAACTCGGCATTGAGAGTTCACCCCATTATTGCACTGACTCTTTCAAATACAATGTACACTATTCTGTAGATCATACAATTTATGTCATCTGTATGTATGTGAGAAGGCGTATGCATGCTGTGTTTCATTAGAAAATCGTATTCTGATAAATGTATATGGCTTCCCTCGCTGTTACTGTATTCTCAAGACTGATTTCTATGTCAATTAACCCTTTCAACACCCCATGCCTGTATTTGTATAGTGGTATTTGGCAAATAGTGTAGATCCAGATGAGCCATCGGGATCTGCACTTTTTGTAAGTAATTTTCATATTTTTCAGAACAAAAATATCCATATGCATCAATATGCAGTATATATGGGGACAAGGGTAGCTCCAGATCAGCCTGCCCATCCATGCAGTATTATCAGGGCCTATGCTGATCATCAGTGAAGTAGCATTACTTTATTACACTCTTGCACATTATTTGTACGGGTTTCGCTGTGAGAGAAAACCCGTAATCAACTCCTTACAAATAATACACCGTGAGAACACCCGTAATTGCGCGCCTGTTTTCTTGGAAACCACGAGCTACCATGCAAAATGTTTATTTTTTATTACAGTCAAAATAAAGTTATTTTAAAATTTGGAAAGGGTCTCGACTAATCTAGAATGTTGATGTGATTGAACACTTTCCAAACATGCACTCAAATATATCTGGCTCATAGAAACAGCTGCTTACTTTGGATTTCAAAAAGTTTACATGACGTCACATTTGACGCCACACAACGTAACGTCAAAACGCGGGAAAACACGTCGTTGTATAACTATTCATGCGCACATCATAATTCATTGATTATAATCTCAAAAAATAGACTAAATGTGCATATATATCCGCCGTGGAAGTATAATAAATAGGATATCCCATCGTACATGTTTGATAGCGGAAATAATACACTCGTGTCCGTCGGCGTCCGTGCAAGCAACGAGTGAGCCGACGCACACTCGTGTATTATTTCCCGCTATTGAAAATGTACGATGGAATATCCTCTATATAATTGATAACTTGGTTGAATGGCGACCAGTGTAAGCTCAGATCTGCCCGCGTATCTGCGTAGTCTGATCAGGGCCTACAATATCTTATGAAGTAGCATTGCTGTCATCTGTAACTTTAAATTCAGTCACTACTATATGCAATTGTTGTACATACCATTAGATCCCTTTCCTCGGCCTGCTGGCAAATAGGACATTTAGTTGAAAATATTGCCACATTGCTAGATCGTGAAGAGCCGATGCACTTATAAACTATACTTTCATTAACCCATTGGATTCCAGAGTACATCAATTTTGTTCTGACTATTTGTTTACTTCTCCGCCAAAGTATATGTTTTTACCACTTTGAATCGTTTCAAATGAATCCTAACAATATATACTTTCAAGAAGAGATGAAGAAAAATGATGGGTTTTTTCTCTCTCAGAAATTTCATAGTACTGTAATGGTATCCTGTCTGTAATGTGTTGAATATTTTGTATTTGCTAGTAGGAGTCATGCTACTTCATCGACTTGTGACCCGTCTCTATATGACCTTAGCTGTTGGTGGGACGTTAAACTCATTCACTTTCACTTTTCATAGACTCATGAACAACGCAGATTCTGAATGCTAACATGCTAGTCTGATAGCCATCAGAAGCTGCACAGTCACACCTATAAAAGTCTTCCAAATGGATAATTTTGTGATAGTGTGTGTTCAAAATTTGCAGCCATGTTTTTATATGCCCTTGGATGTGTAATAGGTTTTTGCTGTATGTTGGCAATGAATCCATCCTTAAGGATTCACATTAACGGTGAATCTTACTGTGATTTAGACCTGATGCTAAGTGGTCCAGTGTAGTAAGAGTGCTTGGCACCAGTAGCCTATTTCATCAACATTGCAAAGTATACTTTACTAGCAAAGTATACTTTGAGGGAGAAATTTTCAATTTTATGATAAATTTATTAATTTTTATTATACTGAATTTATTACATTATCACAGCCAATTTGGCTGTGATAATGTAATAAATTCAGTATAATAATTCTGCATACTTTTAATCATGAAATATATGCATTTGTTAGTTTTATATGAAATAATGCAGTTCAGGAAAAATAAATGATTACTCCCTCAAAGTATACTTTGCTAGTAAAGTATACTTTGCAATGTTGATGAAATGGGCTACAGAGGCTCGTTTCACTAAACTTTGTATGAGTGAAATGTTCGTAAGTGCAAATTTAGGATCGTCTGGATATTTCAATTGATGGATTTACATTTATTGCTCAATAAATATAAATCCAATAATTATTTACAAGAAAACATTGTTAATGTGAAATTTACAGCCTATCATCATTTTGCACTTACGAACATTTTAGTTGTACAAAGTTTAGTGAAACGTCCCCCAGATTAGAACACTGCCATTCAGTGCTGAAAAGTTTTATTGTAAATTTAGAGCTGAATGTACAGTAATCCCCACCATACTGGTGTATTCCAGTCTCTATATGTGACTGGAAAATGGAGCTTAGGGGCTTTGCAATCAGTGTAGCTCCTGATCAAATAGCACACTCCAGTAGTCTGATAAGGCTATATATTGCTTGTTAGAAGCAGGACGGGTGTTTTATTGACGGAATGGCGAACAGTGCAGATGCTGATCAGACTGGGGATGTATAGGCTGATCTGGATCTACACTGGTCGCAAAATCCATAAGCCCCATTTCTCCAGTCACAGCCACAAATGATCTTGTTGTTGAATGGACATAAACCCAACTCGATCAATGTTCCTTTTTGCATGTGTGATCTAACATATATATTAACAGCTTCAACATTCAGTGTTAACAAACTTTCAATCATTTAGTGCTTATGTAACGGCTTAAGCATTCAGTGCTAACCTAAGGAAAATATGAACCAATTGTTCACATGCTGGCCATGTGTTGTTGTCCAAATGAATTATTTATGATAACTGCTATAACCTAAAATTGCATTTGTAGCCAGAATAAACGCAGATCTTTGCAATCGGCAAAAGTTTCCCAATAAAGACCATCTAGTTATTTCCCTTGATGTTGATAGCGATCCAGTTAAAAAAAAAGTATAGTTCAGTATTTATTACACACTGCTATGTTACTTAAGGTGATTTTTTAGGATAAATTTTCTTTGAGGAAATATATCTTCCTGGGCCCGGTTGCTCAAAACATCCGTTAGCTTAACGGACTGTTAAATCCTTAACTGAATGGTTAAAATCTCTGTTTAACAGAGATTTTAACCATTCAGTTAAGGATTTAACAGTCCGTTAAGCTAACTGATGTTTTGAACAACCGGGCCCTGGAGACTCGCATTCATTTATGTCCTACTAGCCAATGACGACATTCAAGTACTGGCTGCTCCAAACGTTAAACCTGCTGACTGTATATTAATAGTTTTGAGTGTAATTTTTATTATATTTATGATGCCATGAAAACACTACAAATACAATCAATGTAGGTTACAAATAAATATAAATGTATTAACATTTTGCATCTTCATTTTAATAATAATGTGTTGATTACCCAATGTACAACAAGACAAAAAATCCATGTTCATGTTTTGAATAGTACAGTGACCACAATCGGACAAAGACGGATATATTTAAATCTGACTGATTCTGATTTTGGCATTTTCCTCTCATCCATTCATGTAAAATATGGGATTCAATCCTGTTATGCCAGCTTAAATAACCTTAGCTGTTGACAGGCCTTTAATAAATAAATAGTGTTAAGTTTACAAACTGCAAACAGTGTAGATCCTTGTGAAACAGCTTGTGACTTGATCTCTCTGTTTACAAACATTTGAATAGAGGTCTGTAGTCTTGAAGTCTTAAACACCGACGCAAATTGTGAACAGTGAAAATCATGATGAGATTGTACAGATACACCTGTAGGCACTCTGTGTCTTCACTGTTTGCAGTGGGTGGCAGGTGGGAGCACGCGATGGGTAATTTAACAATCGGGGTTCATCCTTACCGGAATCCCGACTGGAGACCTGGTTTGGCCCTCACATACGTCTTTGGCATTTTGTATGTGACAGTTGAATCTGGTTATACCCCTTATGTGAGTATTACGATATTCGTAATCCTATTTTAGGGGAAGGGGCCAAGTGACTTGGTGTGGTATGGACCTGGCATCAGGTCCAGTTATTCTAATTTCAGGGCTGAATATATTTGTTCTCGATGTAAATATTCCGTTGGGATTTCCCCCCAATGCAGCAGGTTAAAACGGGATTGAACCCGTTTGCCCGGCCTTACATGACCTTAGCTGTTGATAGGCCGTTAAACACTAATAAACAAACAAACACTGTTTTCAACGCAATAAAGCCAATTTTCTCCGATCCTCGCCCATATATATTGACAGAGTGAGAGATGCATGTATGTGCTTATGGTGTTTGTCTGCAGAAATGTGACTGGAGAAATGGGGATTATGGGATTTGTAACCAGTGTAGCTCCTGATCAAACGACACACTCCTGTAGCTTGATAAACGATCTATATTGCTTGGCAAGTGTTTTATTGATGGAATGGCGAACAGTGCAGATCCTGATCAGACTGCGGATTGCACAGGCTGATATGGATCTACACTGGTCGTAAAACCCATAAGCTCCATTTCTCCAGTCACAGACACAAATGTAGACTAACTACTATAATCAAGTGCTTTTAAATGAAATTCTGTGTAGTTGCTGATTTAGATGGTGAGTGTTATGCGATGAAGACTTTTATGTATTGCATATACTGTAAATTTATGTCTGAATATTGTAATGAATATGACTTTTGGCAAACAAAAATGGAGGTTACAATGTTTATTTCATTTCCCAGATTCAGGTGTGTTATTAACCTGTTTACCTTCATAAATGTGGCTGTGACTGGAGAAATGGAGCTTATGGAATTTGTGGATGTTCAAACTTCGGATCTTCTAGCCTGTGCCTGAAGCCTGACAAGAATCAAAACTATGGATTAGATGGGTGTTTTAGTGACAGAATGGCACAGTGCAGGCGCTCAGACAATGGATGCCGCATATCCCATAAACCCCATTTCTCCCGTCACAGCCACAAATAGCTCCCGATTTATATTGTTTGCCGGTATTATATGGATGGTTGTGTATTACCAGTCGGTTTGACAAGTACTGATTTTCAAAATGCATTGCATATGTCCAAAGTTTCTGTTTCGGCTATGACGTTGCTTGTGTGAAAATGGAATTTATTATACACAGGTATACTCGTACATTGCATGCTAATGTCTTCGTATTTTTTTCACTTTTCAGGGATTCCGCTGGGGAAAATAATTTTTTATTATTTTTTTTCGAAAATTGTAATGTTTTATCGCCAATTGTTTATTTTTATCGCCACTATCGCCAGCGGAATCCCTGACTTTTCTGTCCATCCGTCCATCAGTTTTTCCATTACATCTGTCCACATCGGTGTCCTGTCATCGGATCTCTTGGTTGGACTATATGAAAACTACATATGCTTCTTTATCGCCATTCATTATAGGAATGAATGGCCTTTTTGTGGAATTTATCGGGGATATAAACTTGGAAAAGTCGCGGGAATACTGGACGAAGGCGATTCCCGCGATTTTTCCCAGTTTATATCCCCGATAAATTCCACAAAAAGGCCATTCATTCCTTATAATTCCAGCATTTGAAATAAATTCATCAAGAAAATGTGTTTATTTTGACAGCCGGCAGCCATCTGTTTACATTGACAGCACTGACAGCGCACCTGTAGAAAGTAGTTTGGCGTGGGAGTTTACTGGGATATAAATTTTGGGCAGAGACTTGCTACGGGCCAATCAAATGTTAGGGAATTGTGTAAATATTTTTGTGCTGGAATTATATTCCAAGTATATTGCCCAGGCATGCAGCCCAATGTCAATTAATTTTGAAATTTGCACTAAGGTTTTTGATTTGTGTTAAAGATTTGCTTTTCCTATTGAGACAGAGGCCGACTGTATAGTGGGAGTATGCGATGTGTAATTTAACGATTGGGGTTCTGTATGTATTGTGGACCTTGTTTGGCCCTCACATACTTCTTTGGCATTTTGTATCTGACAGTTGAATCTGGTTCTACCCCTTATGTGAGTATTACGATTATTCGTAATCCTATTTTAGGGGAAGGGGCTAAATGACTTTGGTATGGTATGGACCTGGCACCAGGTCAGGTTGTTCTAATTTCAAGGTTGAATATATTTTTTCTGGATGTAAATATTCCGTTCTGATTTTGGGATTTTCCCCCCAATGCAGCAGGTTACTAAGTAAATACGGGACCAAACCCGTTGTCCTTACATGACCTTAGCCATGGATAGGCCGTTAAACACCAATAAACAAACTACTAACTGACAGTGTATATGTGGCTGTGACGAGACGTGGGATTTGTGACCAATGGAGTTGATAAAATAATACAGATCCACACTGGTTGTAAAACCCATGAGCCCCGTTTCTCCAGTCACAGCCACATATGAGCCTGGTCCCGTTGCTCTAGCTTAATCTAGCAGTGTCTCTGGCTGTCAAATCATGTGAATTATTCTAAAGAGCTGTCGGAGCATGTTTTTGATGATAAACATGGAAAATAGAAAATAAACAGCAGACGACAAAAAGTTAAGAAAGTGGTGTAAGCGGTAAGATAAACCATCCTGCCTTGACTGTGTGTTCCTGTTGGATGTACATTATAACCGGAAGCTTCACCATACTTCAATCCAGATACCCGTCTGTTGGTTTAAGTGGTGGTTATAAAATGTTTTGTGTCTTGTCCTGAATATAAATTGTGTGACCTAATCTGGCATGAAAAGTGCACATTTCAGATGTGATTCAATTCAACTGTATATTGGCATGCCTTGGGAATATTTTACCACATACCTTGTGATAAAATGTCATATTTTCAAAATAATAAACAGAAATGTGGTAATGGAGATAAGCCTGAAACGAGGCTCATAATTGAGGCTAGCTAAGATGTGCGTGAAAAATGTGTACAAAATTTATATTTTCCATAAATGCCGTCGGACGTTGACAAAATAGAATTCTGCCTTTACTATGAAAATTTTGTCGACATTCGACGTCATTTACAGAAAATATCAGTTTCTGTAGATATTTTAAAAACTCACATGACCTGTCCTATATTATACTGTGATTTTGTATATTTTTTGCAGAAATCACAAATACAGAACATCACTATCATTTATCTATGATTGATGCAAATGTCTGTTCATGATTGTAATGTACACAAATATATCCCAAGTGTTTATATGAACTAACTACACTGATACCTGCTATTACCATTTCCTAACGAATGACTGCCTCCGTCATGTTAGATGGTGGGTTGTGGTCGGCGAACGCGACGGCGTAAATTAACGATAGAGGTTCCTCCGTATAGGAATCGCGATTTGCCTGGTTTGGCCCTCGGGTACGATTTTATCATTGGCTCTTTTGTTACCTGGGAGTTGAATTGGGTTATTGCCCATTATAAAAGTAGTAAGATTATTACTGATCCTACTGCTTTTGGGAGGGGGCCAAATGATTCCGGTGTGGCAAGGACCTGGCATCAGATCAGGAATATTCTGATTTCAGGGCTGAATATATAGTTTTGTTATTGTAAATATTCAGTTCTGATTTTGGGATTCTCCCCCCCCCCCCCCCCCCCCCCCCCCATGAACATGTACTTGTACAGGTAATATATGGGATTTAGTACTAAACCCATTGACCCGGCCTTAAATGACCTTAGCTGTTGATATGCTGTTAAACCCCCACAAACAAACTGGCATGTTAGATTAATTGATCACATTTTCATACATTTCTACCATGAACTTGGGAACATTGATGTATAATGAATAAATTGTAATAACACATTTCATATTTGATTTGTATTCCTGTTTCTGCATCCACCTATTGGATTACAACTTCAATGCGGCTGTCCCTTCAATGCGGCTGTCGCTATCTTAAGGCTGCGGATGCACAGGCTGACCTGGATCTACACTGGTCACAAAAGCCATAGACCCAATTTCTCCAGTACAGCCGCCATTACAGACTGTTTGAAGTTATCTAAAGTGTTGATAGTGGTAGTTGGTTGGGAGAGGAATCCCGAGCAGAGACCTGTAGCCGATTTCACCAACATTGGAAAGTATACTTATCTAGCAAAGTATACTTTGAGGGAGAAATTTTCAATTTAAGGATACATTTATTAATTTTTATTATACTGAATTTCTTGCATTATAACAGCCATTGTGATAATGTAATAAATTCAGTATAATAATTCTGCATATTATAATCATCAAATATATGTCTGGAAAATGTGTTGCAGGACAGGGTCAATGTTTGGATGGTGCATTATGGTATGTCTGTTAAAGTTACAGATCAGTGGGATCAGAACATCCGTTGTTCGACATTAAATGCGAATTTCGCATAAATTTGCTTTAGAAATAATGTCGACTTTCGATATCATGTTTACACAAAATATATTCTGACAACTCTTGTTGGCTTTCTGGTAGTTGAATATTGTTATACTCATTATAAAAGTAGTAAGATTAGTACTAATCCTATGGGCCAACCCCCAAGATCGAGCCTCGGTCAAATGACGTCATTTGTGAAACCACAGCCACATATATTTTGTCAGGGTTTATGATAGTTGCAACACCCGGTAGTATACATGTATTGAAATGGTGGGATGTCACGTTTTAATGTTTATAGATACCAATGCAAATGGCGCTTGTTGCTAAGCGACCCGCCATGCGTAACAGCGACAGTGATGTGTATTTCTGGATACATATCTAGCGGAATGTCTCCCCTACACTTGTGGCTTCCCTCGATTGTAAGTTCAGAATTGTTATTTCTCACATGCTTAAAGCTAACAGACTGTGTTATACTTTTAGGTGTCCCATAAAATAGGTGGGTTAAGTCGATCACATTGTGTGTTCTGTAGGTGTCTCCTATTAGCTTATATTTGTATTCCCACGAATGCACGTTATTGTATGATGAGTATTCCCCAGACGATGCGGGCATTAGACCGGGCGAGTAAGCGCAGCAATATGACTCGTAGCTCACGTCAAATGTTTGGCACCGATCGTCCATTCTATGATCGGAAACGTTCACGTTGAATATTCTATGGATGTCCTCCTCGCTGGCGATGAAGACGGTCATGTTGTCGAAGATTGATGTGCCGAACACACCGGGATACGAATATGGCGATGTCCGAATGTCATTGCCGTAGGTGTAGCATATGTAATGTGTGGCGGTGTGTAGTCGGGCGATGGTGGGGATAGTCGCCGACCACACCCAGCAGTACCGGGCGATGCAACAAAGTACGACCACCAGACTGGCACCGAGCGGTACCGGGCCACATCCTGAAATCCAATATCATTATTTCGATCACATACTGTCAGGTGAAAGATTCGGACCTCCAAACAATGTACATTAACACTATCAAATTACCCAACAGCCTGTCCTGAAACTACGAAACGTTTTGTACTGTACAACAGCCCAGTGGTGGGGTTAGTACGATTTGTTTAATAAATATGCATTTATTTGGATCCGATGTCCCGAGTGTTTCACCTGTAATTTGGGCAAGTGTATGACTTAGCCCGTCTCCGTATTATGCCAATAATATGATACAAATTTCAATGTACGCGCGAAATTGAATTGTGTGTGCGCTCAGAAAACTTTAGCCATGCTGTAGCCAATACTAGGGGGGACTAGCGCCACCAACGCGAGTGTTGCTGTGACTGGAGAAATGCGGCTTATGTGAGTTGACACCAGTGCAACACTGGTCGCATAACCCATAAGTCCTATCTCTCCACTGGAGATATAGGACTTATGGGTTATGCGACCAGTGTATCCAGTGTATCCAGTCGCAGTCGCACACACCAGTCATATGATTTGTACCTGAGGAGACTTTTTATGAAAACTATTGAAAATATAATTTTTGTAAATATTGTTAATGAAATATCTCCTAATGTGCAAAATATATGGCTTGCTCGCCATTCCATTTAGTCTCGGCGTTGAAAGTAACATTACTAAGGATAATTGCACATAGCATTGTATTACATCTTTTGGAACATTGCGAGGTAGGGTTAGGGTTAAGACAGGCACCGTGTGCTGGACAGGCACCATGTGCTGGACATGCACCATGTGTTCGAATATATGTACAGTACCAGGTGCAGTTCTAGGATTATGTTTATATCTAAAGAACCATTTGGTAAAATCAGATGTTCATTGTTCATTATTAGGCGATCTATTTATAGATCGACTATATATTGGTTGTCCATTGGTTTGTGAATAAGTTTGTAACCACCCTTTTCACATATATTCTGTAATCTACAAACGCGAAATGTGTTGTATCACTTCCAAATTACATCAACCGGATAATTTTTCATTTTTGGCCATTATCTCTGTTGAAAACTTTCAAGATAGCGAAATAACACAATTTGGCTATACATGAACGTTTTCACTACAACAGTTCGGTAAACTAAAGTTAGGCGGTTTGCCTTCTAGTCCAGGGGCAATTGTAGGTATATATATAAGATTCCGGCACCTCGTGTTAATTTATGGCACCCGGTGTTTTTATAAACTTGAATGTATAAGGTTTCCAAAAACCAAGTTGAAGGTCATTTCAAGGTCATTGAATTTTATGCTTGACGGAAGTAGAAAATTGCCAATAGGTCATGGTCCTTAACTTGGAAATTGGTGTAAGTTGTTAAAAAACATTTCTGATGGTATCATATTTTCAAGATGACCGCCAAAAATCGGGTATTTATGAGAGTTCGGTTGACTTGCTACATATTTGTGTAATGCTAAGCGCCTTCACCCATATTCAAAGGTTAATTCTTTCAACTAGAATAATATTGTTTACATTTGACTACCATAAGTATTGCTATGATCAGATATTAATGATAGCTAAATATAACTGGGAGAATTTGGTTGGGGAGGAAATCAACACTTCTCTCACCTTTCCCTGAGATTCCGTAAATGTGGACATATATTGAACCCTGATTTGATCGGCTAATAACATCATGCTCTGCATGACTTTTCATTTACTTATTTATTATATTTAAGTCCTCCTATTGGAGATTATAAATTCATAAATCATTAGGTATATGTGTTAATAGAATATATACATGTAAACAACAATGTTAGTTACACAATATGGTCATACACAAGGCCGTGTCAATGACTGAGCAGTATACACTGTTGATGTGTGTTGATTGGTATAAGTCTTTGTTGTGAACAACACACATATATATATATATATCGTATATTTTTGTGCAGTAGTCAATTATTCACAGGCGTCTACGTCGCCACGGAACAGTTTGACGTTGTCTAGCGTTACATAAAATTGCCGTACCCTTTTTTCATCACAGATGCAACATTCCGCATTCGGTTGTCGAGTTTTATTGTACTGTTAGTGTAACCGGTTTCATTGTATCTAGTATTTTCTTCATAACATGGTATAAATTATTTTGAAGGAGTGTCTTTTGTATATTTGCTGCATTTAGCGCATGTTTGGTTAGCCGTTGTTTTCTATATTATAATGACATACAACGCACGATTCTGCCCCTAATGGACCATCGTCTATTTTCAATATACATGTACATGTGTAATAGACCTGCAATGATATTTCACCACCGTGTCAGAATACATACGTGCGAGTTGGAGACACAATGCAACCAAACACAGCAATAACCACCGAACGTTGCTCCGTCCATTGACGTTACTTCATAAATTATCTGTCTGTGACTTTGAATTTCCTGCAAATCCTGCATCATATGCTTCGTAGAACTATGAAACTCGGAACGCATTTATTTCATGAAACGTTGGATTTTTTAACTGCTCCGTAGTGACGTTATTCCGTTACTATGTACCTTTCGCCCGCCGCGTTATACGTCTGTTGAAGCACTGCATGCTGATACCCGGGCGTCCATTCCCCGCCTTCCGGTGACGGCAGCGCGCGCTGGCACACTGTGGCAGACGACATCTAACATAGCCTCGTAGATATGGCAACTATCGCCACTCTAATCTGCAAACCAGATGACCTAGTACCATGTTTAGCGAGGGTCATTAAAATACATGTACAAGTTCGTGACATAGCCTATTTAAATGTATTAAAAATCAGCACTTTCTTTCTACTTTCTTCCAAGGCTGCTGATGGCGTACTTCCAGAAGTCGAGCAATGACATCACAAACAGAAACAAAGAACGACCCCAATTCTGAAGAATTGTTTGGGTGTTAAGTCCCGCCTATGTGTTTGCTATTTTCCCTTTGGTATATGACCCGCGCCAAAATGAGACATTGGTATACGCATAAAGTACCGTGCAACCCCTCAAATGTCGTCATCGTGTGGACCTCGCCTAGATAAGGCGCACAGTCGCCATTTAGCCATGTCCTTGGAGCGACCTGTACGCATATGTGGCTGTGACTAGAGAAGTGGGGATATGGTATATGTAACCAGTCTGTGGCTGTGACTGGAGAAATGGTGATATGGTATATGTAACCAGTCTGTGGCTGTGACTGGATAAATTGGGATATGGTATATGTAACCAGTCTGTGGCTGTGACTGGAGAAATGGGGGAATGGTATATGTCACCAGTCTGTGACTGTGACTGGAGAAATCGTGATATGGCATATGTAGGCATCACGGGACGGTTGAAAATAGCCAAACTTGACTGCTTTTCTGAGGGCGGCGGGTGACGTATAAAACAGGCGGTATAACCAGTCTGTGGCTGTGACTGGAGAATTGGGGACATGGTATATGTAACCAGTCTGTGGCTGTGACTGGAGAATTGGGGACATGGTATATGTAACCAGTCTGTGACTGTGACTGGAGAATTGGGGACATGGTATATGTAACCCGTCTGTGGCTGTGACTGGAGAATTGGGGACATGGTATATGTAACCAGTCTGTGACTGAGACTGGATAATTGGGGACATGGTATATGTAACCCGTCTGTGACTGTGACTGGAGAATTGGGGATATGGTATATGTAACCAGTCTGTAGCTGTGACTGGAGAATTGGGGATATGGTATATGTAACCAGTCTGTGACTGTGACTGGAGAATTGGGGACATGGTATATGTAACCCGTCTGTGGCTGTGACTGGAGAATTGGGGATATGGTATATGTAACCCGTCTGTGGTTGTGACTGGAGAATTGGGGATATGGTATATGTAACCCGTCTGTAGCTGTGACTGGAGAATTGGGGACATGGTATATGTAACCAGCTTGTGGCTGTGAGTGGAGAATTGGGGATAGCGTATATGTAACCAGTATGTGACTGGTGAATTGCCGATATAATATGTGGCTGTGACTGGATAATTGGGGATATGGTATATGTAACCAGTGTGTGGCTGTGACTGGAGAATTGGGGACATGGTATATATAACCAGTATGTGACTGTGTTTGGAGAATTGCGGATAGCGGATATGTCACCAGCCTGTGACTGGAGAAATGGGTGATGGTTTTTGTAACCAGTACGTGGTTGTGACTGGAGAAATGGGGGTAAGGTATATGTAACCAGCCTGTGGTTGTGACTGGAGAGTTGGGGATATGGTATATGTAACCAGTCTGTGAATGTGACTGGACAATTGTGGATATCGTATATGTCACCAGCCTGTGACAGGAGAAATGGGCGATGGTTTTTACAACCAGGCTGTGTCTGTGACTAGAGAATTGGGGGTATGGTATATGTAACCAGCCTGTGGCTGTGACTGGATAAATGTGGATATGGTATATGTAACCAGTCTGTGGCTGTGACTGGAGAACGGGGATATGGTATATGCAACCAGTCTGTGGCTGTGACTGGAGAAGTGGGGATAGCGTATATGTCACCTGTCTGTGACTGTGACTGGAGAATTGTGGATATGGTATATGTCACCAGTCTGTGGCTGTGAATGTAGAAATGTGGATATGGTATATGTAACCAGTCTGTGGCTGTGACTGGATAATTAGGGATATGGTATATGTAACCAATCTGTGACTGTGACTGGAGAAATGGGGACATGGTATATGTAACCCGTCTGTTGCTGTGACTGGGAAATAGGGGTATGGTATTACGGGGCGCCAAGTGGGACATGGCTCAATTTTGTCAACAAAATTCATTTTTGTGCCACAAAATTCAATTCTGCGTCACAAAATTCACTTTTGTGTCACAGAATTCAATTCTGTGTCACAAAATTCAATTCTGTGTCACAAAATTCAATTCTGTCAATTCTGCATACGCATGTAAGAAGGACTACCATTGGTCAGAAACTGCACTGGAGAAATGGGTCACGGTCGCTGATCTACACATTCAATGTCGATGATTTATTTCTCATTCTGCCGATGATTCATTTCTCATTCTGCCATTTTGCTTCAACTATCTCCAAACAGTCAAACGTTGACAAACCCATTCGTATTTAAACTCATTTGCGTTATAATTGTACACATAATTCATGTACATGTAGATCTCCCGCGAGTACTGACGTCATTTAGTGTGTATCGCAAGGTACATTTGCCCCAGTTAAATCAATAATACACGCGCTGTGGCCTGTGTTCTGACTGCTGTCTGTGTTTATAAACAGAATGTGTGTATTAGGCCATTTGAGGAAACCATTTGTAGTATTTGTGTAGATACCATGGATACATGTACTAAGATGGTGTATACTGTAAATAATGCATGTAGACACATAGTTGCGAACACGTAACTTCGCAACTAGTAGACACAGATCCAATACCATTTGTTTCACAAGGTTAGATCTACTGTTAGAATACGACGTCATCTAATGTCATTTTCGAGCATAAAACGTTACCTGATAAATAGAATACCAGGCTAGTGTATTTTAATATCAAGTTTATCAGGCTCGGCTCGGAAACGGTAGGAATTCTTCGGCAAGCCTCGGAATTCCTACGCGTTTCCTAGCCTTGCCTGATAAACTTGATATCAAAATACACTAGCCTGGTATTCTCTATATATGGGCATGCTCTCAGGTCTAGCTATGTCCCGGCTACTTTATGTTTGACCCTGTTTACATAATTGAGGGAAAATTCTGAATATTTTTCTTATTTCTCCTTCAAAGTATATATGCTTATATGGTGTGACCACTCATTTGTAATCATAATATAACCAAAATAACTGTCCATAAAGAAGTATAATATTGATATATTGGGTTATATTTTCGCATTGAAATATTTAAACCTGCAAGTGTACTCCACCAGTAAAATGGACTAAGACCGATCTCAACCAATCAACGTAGAGATGACATACGCAACTAATTTTTGTGGACAAAAATGAATTCTGTCTTCACAAAATTGAATTTTGTGACACAGAATTGAATTTTGTGACACAGAATTGACAGAATTGAATTTTGTGACACAGAATTGAATTTTGTGATTTTTAGTGTTACAAAACTCAATTTTGTACACATAATTAACCTGTCCTGCATGGCGCCCCGTAGGTATATGTCACCAGTCTGCGGCGATGACTGGAGAAATGGGGATATGGTATATGTCACCAGTCTGTGGCTGTGGCTGGGAAATAGGGATATGGTATATGTCACCAGACTGTGGCTGTGACTGGGGTATAGTATATTATGTCACCAGTCTGTGACTGTGACTGGAGAAATAGGGGTATAGTGTAGGTCACCAGTCTGTGGCTGTGACTGGGAAATAGGGGTATTGTATATGTCACCAGTCTGTGGCTGTGGCTGGGAAATAGGGATATAGTATATGTCACCAGTCTGTGGCTGTGACTGGGAAATAGGGATATGGTATATGTCACCAGTCTGTGGCTGTGACTGGGACATAGGGGTATGGTATATGTCACCAATCTGTGACTGTGACTGGGAAATAGGGGTATGGTATATGTCACCAGTCTGTGGCTGTGACTGGGAAATAGGGATATGGTATATGTCACCAGTCTGTGGCTGTGACTGGGACATAGGGGTATGGTATATGTCACCAGTCTGTGACTGTGACTGGAGAAATAGGGGTATAGTATAGGTCACCAGTCTGTGGCTGTGACTGGGAAATAGGGGTATTGTATATGGAACCAGTCTGTGGCTGTGACTGGGAAATAGGGGTATTGTATATGTAACCTGTCTGTGGGTGTGACTGGAGAAATGGGGATATGGTATATGCAACCAGTCTGTGGCTGTTACTGGATAATTGGGGATAGCGTATATGTCACCTGTCTGTGACTGACTGGAGAATTGTGGATATGGTATATGTCACCAGTCTGTGGCTGTGACTTGAGAAATGGGGATATGGTATGTGGCTGTGACTGGATAATTGGGGACATGGTATATGTAACCCGTCTGTGAC
>CM055269.1:58755006-58958460 GCA_029237695.1 Conchocele bisecta
CTGTGATAGGGATATGGGATATGGTATATGTCACCAGTCTGTGGCTGTGATCTGGGAAATAGGGTATGGTAATATGTCACCAGTCTGTGGCTGTGATGGGAGGGAAATAGGGATATGGTATATCTACCAGTCACTGGCTTTGACTGGGAAATGGGGATGGTATATGTCACCAGCTGATGGGGTAAATAGGATAGGTATGTCACCATCTCTGTTGCTGACTGGGATAGGTGTATGGTATATGTCACCAGTCTGTTGTGACTGGGAAATATGGGTATGGCACATGTCATCAGTCTGTGGTTGTGACTGGGAATATATGGTTTATAGTCACCTCTGAAATGTGACTGGGAAATATGGGTATGGTATATGTCACCAGTCTGTGGTTTGTGACTGGGAAATAGGGATGGTATGGTATATGTCACCAGTCGTGGTGGTGTGGGACTGGGAAATAGGGATATGGTACCTATGTCACCAGTCTGTGGTTGTGACTGGGGGAGAATAGGAGGTATGGTATATGTCACAGTCTGTGGTTGTGCTGGGAAATAGGGATATGGTATATGTCACCAGTCTGTGGTTGTGACTGGGAAATAGGGATATGGTATATGTCACCAGTCTGTGGTTGTGACTGGGAAATAGGGTTATGGTATATGTCACCAGTCTGTGGTTGTGACTGGGAAATAGGGGTATGGTATATGTCACCAGTCTGTGACTGTGACTGGGACATAGGGGTATGGTATATGTCACCAGTCTGTGGTTGTGACTGGGAAATAGGAGTATGGTATATGTCACCAGTCTGTGGCTGCGACTGGGAAATAGGGATATGGTATTTATCCCGTCAACACAGTGCGCATTGGCCGTGATTCACGATGCCGTTAAACATTTTAGATATCCCCTCAATACGACCTAATCACTGCGTATGAATATGTGCGGTGGCTGTGGTTATTTCTTTGCATTTTAAAGCCATTTGTAGGTGTTGACGGGATAAATAGAATAGTAGGTTAATGCCGTGAATTGGAAAAATATCTGGCGCGGCAAGGAAACGGGATGTGCTCGGCAGAGCCTCTCCCATCCCGTTTCCTAAGCCTTACCAAATATGTTTTCCCATTCACGGCACTAACCTACTATTCTCTATATGTCACCAGTCTATCTCCTACAGCCGGATGAGAATGTGATTTACTACAGTTTATTCGCAGCATGCTGGCTGTTTTACTGGCTGAACAGTGCAAACCCTGATCATTCTGCGTGAATGCACATGCTGATCTGGGTCTACACTGATCGTAAATGCCATGCGCTTCATTTCCCCCAGTCACGGACACATATTTGCATATTGGCGACTTGATCTTTTATGGTAGGGCCACTATGTAATACATTTATGTTCGGTTCTGACTTTCAGTTCAATCAACTTAAAGATTAACGGTATTATAAAGTGGCATTATATATATATACCATGACCTAGGAAAACAACATGTTTTCGGACAATACGTTCGTTAATCTGTCCTCTGACGACGAAAAACACAAGCTGATCGCCGATGAGTTTCTCGCCCGTAGGACTTGGGGAGCCGTTCGGGCCCACTGTGGTCCATGGGAAGTCAGTACGAGATCGCCCTACTGTGATGTTGTGGTCACATGCATACGGGCGCTATACGAGTTATCTGCGTGTTCTTGTGATTTTTTGGCAAGCGGATCGCAATAACCCGTACGTGCACCATACGGGTTTCGTAATGCGCACATGCGAGTTCCGTACGGGTCTGTTTGATACGGTACGGGCTTGGGAACACCCACGGGTACTACAAGTCGTACGGAGCCTGTATGGGACCAGCAAGGGTCGTATACCGTTTTATAAGGCCCGTGAGTAAGCGTGCGCCTACGAGCACCCGTGTGCGCCGCACGACTGTCTACGGGCCTTCTACGGGTTCAAACTCAAACGCCGATTTTATTGCCGTTGTTTCATTGTTATAAAGTGGGTAAATATATTCATAATAAATACTAATATTCGTCTAAAATTTAAAACTTTAGTATTTTACTACAAAGCAACTGAAGTAATCAATTTCATTTAAAAAGGCGTAACAGTCAACGGTTATAAACACACCTGGGATTAAAATATATAATTTATGGTCGGCCGCCTGTGAATAAAAGTGGTGTCTTGCGACAACTGCGATCAGTGAAGGCCGTTAAACACCACACTTGTCTGGCATGGATACACGTGCTAATCATCAGACTATGTATTCATTTAATCAGAAAACGGTTAACCGTTGCATATTATGTTTGTTCAATTTGCTTGGAATATAACTGTAGTCACTCGTACGGTCGATTCCTCTGCAAGAAACGTGATTACTAAAGGTGGTTTCTATACAAAAATGTCTCGTCGCGATAGGATAAATGAGGATTAGAATTAGCCATACAAATCAAGCAATTATGTCAATATTATATTACAATGCATTGAACAAACAAGAAACGTGGATAAATGTGAGCAGACGTAATGTTAGGAGACCTGGAAGATCGCGAAAACTTCAATAAATGCTTCGTTAAAGCACAGAATAAGAATGAGATAGAAGGCGTCAAATTGCGCGAGTATCTTAACAGAATATTAACGAAAAAACGTTTGAAGAAGTCTGTGTTAAACAACCAAATATACGAACAGAAGAGGATTGCGTACGAGTTGAAACTAGCGTCAGCCGAAATACGACGGGGGCGGAAGTCGAACCCAACTGAAATTTCAACCATAGAGCAGGATCTGCATTTGCAACTGAGGCGGGAACCACATAGGAGGAAAATGGCGGGAACATCGTTATGTAGACGTACGTCGATATCTATTTGTGGACATAACATAGCAGAAGACGACATTAAGCCTAAACTTTACTTTTGGTCTCAGGACGAGTCCACCCATCTGCCCGCGTTGACGGCGTTTTGCGGATACGGCCGCGAGAGGTCGCTCACGGAGGTCAAACTGCTGGGTCAGGACGTATATGCCGGTAACCGTAACCGGGAAACACAGTCTGCCGGGCCCAGGATGCATACAGGGTAAGTAAGTCACACAGGTGAAATATGGGCGTAAGAATCGGACATAGGACCACCGAAAATGTACATTAACAAGCCACATTACCATGCCTATAGCTGCTTTCGTGTCTGATTTTTAATGTCCATTTCTTTGGTAATACGTCCGATTCACAGGTTAGACACCACCAAATAGTTTTACTATATAATTTAACCGAATGCCATCCAATAAGGCCAGTCTCTCCTACTTTCACTATTCGTATGGATGTTGTGGAACCCACTTGCACATGACCTGCAGCCAGTCTGTACTGGTTCTGCATGAACTAAACAATATGTTCACTTACTCCTAAGAAAGAAAAATCCAAACTTGTCATATCCTCCAATATTGTGTACATTTGTTGGCCACGGAAACTCCGTGTACATCAAGTGACCAACAGGTTCAGTGTTTTCTTTTAAATGCTACAAATATGCTGAAAACTGGTGTTAAAGGCACCCCAAAATGTTCCTCAAGTGAAACTGGGTAGTAATGGATCAAGATTTGCAAGCAAACGGTGTCTGTGACCTCAAAACACCCGCACTATTTTTTTATACCGGACTACTTTTGCATACACCCTGGGCGGTTTCGCACCATTTGGTATCTTCTAACCTCACACACTTGTGGAACGACTCGGCTCTATGACAAAAATGTGGTTCATGAAAACATCAGATTTCGGCATACATATATGTGGCTGTGACTGGAGAAATGGGTCTTATGGGTGTTGTGACCAGTATAGATCCAGTTCAGCCTGTACATCCGCACAGTCTGGTCAGGATATGCACTGTTCAACATTGCATCAATGAAACAACCGCCATGCTGCTAACAAGCAATATAGATCGTTATCAGGCTACATGAGTGTACTATTTGAGCAGGAGCTACACTGGTCACAAATCCCATAATATCCAGTCACAGCCACAAATGACGTCGACAGTAGACACAAAATTCAGAGCTTTTACTGAATTCCGCATGGCGCTGTTTGACCTCTCAATTGTCGATGAAATTTGCGGAAAATACGACCGATTTCCAAAATAAATATCGGCGGTACGATAGTTCGGGAGTCTACTAGTATATATTGTTTTATCCCGTTTATGTGCCGTGAAACACGGTGCCGTGCAACATTGTTGATATCCTGTCAATACGACCTAATCACTGCGTATGCATATGTGCGGTGGCTGGGGTTATTTTTATTGCATTTTAAAACTATTTGTAGGTGTTGACGGGATAAATAGAATAGTAGGTTAGTGCCGTGAATGGGAAAAATATCTGGCGCGGCACGGAAACGGGATGTGCTTGGCAGTCTCGCCCATCCCGTTTCCTAAGCCTTGCCAGATATATTTTCCCATTCACGGCACTAACCTACTATTCTCTATGTATATGCTCGGCAGACTACTTGTACAGTGCATATATTATTGTATATGCATGTTTGAAGTAAATACAGTTGTGTGTGAACTACGAGTAATGCCGTGTATGTATGTAGATCAAATACATAATCATTGCTTTCGTTATAGCTAATAATGACACAATGTTTTTATTTTGTGTGTAGCCAATCGTCGTACATGACAAGTATACCCGTGTGCATGAAGGGCCGGATGTTTGGTCCGGAGACTCATCAAACGCGGGAAAAAGTACCGTCAGTTAACCTCGCTGGAACCAAAAACTTTGCAAAAATATACGACCTGAAAGCGGATGTCAAATCAAGTCCGGACGACAAACATGCCGATATGCGGTCTGCCAGCGAGCTGCCCATGGGTAGCGTAGGCAACCTCCCAGACATCACAATCGGCGGTAGGCAGACATGTACCACCGACTTATGGCGAGGAGATCCGAAGGCAATTAAATCCGTCCGACGGCCGCGGCGGAAACTCACGGAAATGTCGCCGAGGAAAGATGACGTGAGAAAGTGCTACAGGGACATGATACAGCGGAATCCCTGCAGTAAAAGCTGCCGTGACCTCACCATAACACCGCTAGAAAGGTCATATACCATGCCGATGTTAGCTACTAACACACACCGGGCGAAACACGGCAGGCAGGACGGATCCGAGGACGGGCAACCATACTCAAAGTCTGCATTTGGAGCAAGTATGCAGACGGTGATATCCAGGAACGTCTTGAGGAACCCGGCTTTGCCTGCAGCCTTCCGGAAGGCGAGCAGCACCTACCTGAAACACTACAGTGCTCCCATTATGGAGGAGAAGGCGCCGATACATTTCAACACGCCAGACCTACCCGGTATCCTGGTCATATGACCATGATACACCAATCGCCAATCAGTAATGTCAACGGTGTTACAGAGTCCACGTGTACCATGGTGATTGTGTTTATCAAGGGGAAACCACCATAACAGACACAATGAGTTTCCACCACTACAAATGTACAATCATTACACTATAGTGGGCACATGCATGTGAAGTAATATCGTTAAAAGAAAAGCATAAACAATCGTACTAATCTCTGCAAATAAATACCTCAAAAGTGTTAACCCTTTCACCCCAAATATCTGGTATTGATAGTGCTCATTTGTCTCTCTTCCGTTAATCACGAGTATTTTCAAAATATTAGAAAAATGACAAGCAGTATGTACATATCCTGATGAGACGGCGTGTTACAAGCCGGCGTGTTACAAGCCGGCTCGTCTGGATCTACGGTGTTTTTGCAAATGTTTGCTTTATGGTCTGCCTGGTTGAACGTGTTAAGAGGACATAGCCGACTTGTTATTGTGACCAACTCGCACACAACTCACCAACCCGCATTCGTTGGACAGTGACAGGCTGCATATGCCTTATATATACTGTATTTACATGTCGGACATCTACAAACATGCGAAAAACGTAGACATGTACCTGTAGCCGATTTCATTAAAATTGCAAAGCATGCTTATCTAGCAAAGTATACTTTGAGGGAGTAATCATTTATTTTTACCGAAATGCATTATTTCATATAGAACTAACTACTGCATATATTTGATGATTACAAGTATGCAGAATTATTATACTGAATGTATTACATTATCACAGCCAAAATGGCTGTGATAATGTAATAAATTCAGTATAATAAAAATTAATAAATTTATTCTTAAATTGAAAATTGCTCCCTCAAAGTATACTTTGCTACATAAGTATACTTTGCAATGTTGGTGAAATAGGCTACTGATGGTGATGCTGTACTGCCTGTTCTGGTATGTATGTTGTATATCCCGCATGTGAAAGGTGCACCAGGCACCATGGCTCTGAACTTTACGTTGGTAATTTTAAATTTGGTAAATGGCAGTGGTTTGTGTACAGTGGGTGGCCATATGTAAAATTGTAGGCAATACCAATGTATACATAATTTGTTTGTGTTTTTGAAGCTACTCTGAACGCAAATGCATTTGGCATTCGACATGCTTCTCATAGGACAGTATTATGATAACATGCCACAGTGTTTTCTATTAACTTGCATCAGGAGATATTGGCTGTGATAATGTAATACATTGATTCAGTATAATAATTCTGCACACTTTAATCATCAAATATATGCAGTGGTTCTATATGAAATAATGCATTTCGGGGAAATCTGAAATTTCATCATTTTTCACAAATGAGGACCGGCTGATTTTGCTATAACGTTGATGCATTGACCCAAACATGCAGATAACCAGTAATGTCATATTTTGTGTTTATTTCCATTCATAAATATGTGAATGAAGAAATGCAGATTATGGACTTGTGGCCAATCTAACTCCTGATCTGTATATGCGGCTGTGACTGGAGAAATGGGGCTTATGGGATTTGCGACCAGTGTAGATCAAGATCAGACTGTGAATCCGCACAGTCTGATCAGAATCTGCACTGGTCGCCATCAATGAAATACCCACAATGCTTCTAACTAACAATAGAGACTGTTATCAGGCTACGGGAGTGTGCTAATGGATGGACATTGGCAACAAGTGGCATAAGCCCCATGTCTCACAAGTCACAGCCGTATATATAACTGGAGAAATTGGGCTTACTGCATTTGTGGCCAGTCTTGCTCCTGATCTGTTAGCTCACTCTCATGGTGTATGATCACGTGGTTACAACAACAACAACAACAACAACAACAACAACAACAACAAGTACTGACACTTCCAGAAGCCCTCCGATTTAAAGTAAGTATTCTTTTATTTTGTCCTTATTATGTAATTGATTTTGATGACATATGGCGCATCAAACGCGTCTTGGTAATCTACATCTGGTGGTCTCTGTACTTTGGCCCAAATTTCTGTCGTTTTTGCGAAGAATCGATTTCCGTGTTTACAGACACGGAAATTGATTCTTCGCAAAAACGACAAGTAGACACGAAAATCGATTCTTCGCAAAAACGACATAAGTATGTGCCAAACTCCCGGGATCACCAAATGCAGCTTATGAAGACGCGTTTGCTGTTTGCCATATTTCATCAAAATATGTTGCCTATTAATGATAAATAATACTTACTTTGCAGTGGGCGCGCTTTCAACACTTGCAGCCATTGTTGTTGCTGTTGTAACCACGTGGTCATGCACCTTGCCTCTGGTGTATGTTTTTTAAAAGCATGAAGCATGTTTCAACGACTGAATGGCGAATGGTGCAGATTATAATCAGACTGCACATGCTGATCTGGGACCACATTGATTGCAAATGCCAAGTCACATTGCTCCGGGCACCCCAACATATGAGACAAGCCATGCGATACATAAGAAGACGTCACGTGAAGTTCGTTGTCATGTACCTTTCGTAAATTTTGTAACTATTGTTCATGAAAGATTGATCTTTCATGAACAATATTTACAAAATTTACGAAATTTTCCGTAAATGATGTCGAAAGGTCAGAGCAAGGTACAAAATTACATGGCTCGTCTCGTACTAGTATTCGGAAACAAATTAAATTTTGTTTGTTTGTTTGTTTATTGGTGTTTAACAGCCTATCAACAGCTAAGGTCATTTAAAGGTACATGCCCACTCAGTAGGTTATACTATTGGGAGACAAATAGTTTTGTATATTCTATAGATATGACATTTTCTGGCAAAATAAACATTCATTCACCATTACCCATAGCGAGTTTACAGCTATAATTGTCACGGACAGTGTAGTTATTTCCCCCAGTACAACGTCACTAAAAAAACACACGTGGCGCCAGTTTCAATAAACTTTGTACGACTAAGAAGTTCATAAGTGAAAAACTAAAATGTACAACAAATCTCGCAAACCGATTTTTGGAAATCTTTAGTTGATTTGTTCAGATGTAATGACCCGGACATGTAGGTATCATACATAAGCCACGTTAACGGTACATGCCCGCTCACTAGGTTATAATATAGGGAGACAGATCGTTTTGTATATTCTGTAGATATGACATTTTCTGGCAAAACAAACATTCGTTCACCGTTACCCCACATATTGATTGGCATTATTAAACATTTTATATCATTTGATGAAGTTTCAAACCAATCACTTGTACACTAACAAAGTTATAGGAGAATGGAGAAACGCGCATGCATCTGCTGAAGGTGAATTTTCAGTTATTTGACCTTGACCTTGGGCAAGTAGGGAACTTCGCTGGGGAATGAAAATACAACTGATGAGAAACATGCATATAAAGTTTCAAGGAAAGCACACGTACATGAAAGAAGATTTTGGAGATTTGAGACAAACACACGCATCTACTGAATGTGAAATTTCAAAGTTATTTGATCTTGACGTTGGACATGGGGGAGCATGGGTGGGGTGTGAGGAATGATAATATGAATGATGAGAAACATGAAATTTCAAGTCAATCGCTTGTACACTAAAGAAGTTATAGGAGAATGGAGCAACAAGCACACATCTACTGAATGCAAATTTTCAAAGTTATTTGACCTTGATCTTGGGGGCAGGGGAGCATGGATGGAGTGGGAATGAACATATGAATGATGAGAAACATGCAGATGATGTTTCAAGCCAATCGGTTGTACAGAAAAGAAGTTGTAGCAGAATGAAAATCGTTACGGACAGACAAATGGACATGCATGTAGAACAAGAATGGTTCAATATGTAACTTTTTAATATTAAAGTAACAAGCATTAATACAGGAATTAAAGCTAATACATGATTTATGTTTCTATTTCAATATATTTCAATGTGCTTCAGTGTTCTCCGCAGGGAATTTTGAAATATTGAAAATAAATGGGTCAAGTAAATTGATAATATGTGGCTGTGACTGGAGAAATGTGGCTTATGAGATTGTGACCATTGTAGATTCAGATCTGCCTGTGCATTCACAGTCTGATCCGGGTCTGCAACGCTCACCATTCCATTAGCGAAACACCTAGCATGCTTCTATTCTAACAAGCAATATAGAATGTTATGCGGCTAGAGAAGTGTGCTGTTTGATCAGAAGCTACATTGGCCACAAATTTCATATGTTCCATTTCTGCAGTCAAAGCCACATATTCATACATGTAATTGTTTCATTACAAAATCAGATAAAACAAAGAAGAATTTGAAATTAAGGAATACCTTTCTTAATTCCCAACAAGACATGTGATTTTGAGCATTCCATTAAACTTGGTGTCCCACATCGTAATACACAGAGCGTATGACTATGTGCTGTGAAACATTTTTGATATCCTGTCAATACGACCTAATCACTGCGTATGAATATGTGCGGTGGCTGGGGTAATTTTTATTGCATTTTAAAGCTATTTGTAGGTGTTGACTTGATAAATAGAATAGTAGGCGCGGCACGGAAACGGGATGTTGTGCTCGGCAGAGACGAGCTCATCCCGTTTCCTAAGCCTTGCCAGATATTTTTTCCCATTCACGGCACTAACCTACTATTTTTCTTCCATACTTATACTTTAGATACAACATATTACAGACAAATAAACATTCATTTAGCATTACTGAACGTGTTAATTGGCATTATTATACTTTTTTATATCAAATCGAATTAGCATGCTTGGTATAAATAATTAATAACGAGGATGGCCGCGGCCCGCATGTCGAGTGAGTGAGTGAGTGAATAGGGTTTACCGTCTGCTTTTCTGACATAGAGGTACAAGCCTCAGGGAGTCTACACGCAGACGGGTCAACGGGGTCGTGTCCCGTATCCACCTGTCCGAGGGGGGTAAATCACAACTTCAGAACTCAATATTTACAATCAAAATATATATTCAGTCCTGAAATTAGAACAACCTGATCTGGTGCCAGGCCCTCGCCACACCAGCATCATTTATCCCATCCCCTAAAAGTAATAGGATTAGCAATAATCTTACTTTTATATATGGGGCATAGCCCGACTCAACTCTCACATACAAGAAAGCCAAAAATGTACATGAGGGCCAAATCCGGTATAGTGGGTTCCGGAAAGTATGAACCCAATCGTTAAGCCAGTTTAGTCGCCTTTTACGACAAGCAATGGCTACTGCAGCACTATTCTCAGGATCAGTTGATCCCACCAGTTGACAGAAACTTTAACGCAAACTTCTAAGTCATTTGACCTTGACATAGGGGCACAGGGGCCACATGAGTGGGACACAGAATGAATATATGGATGATGAATAATAAGCACATGAAGTTTCAAGTCAATGTGACTTAGGACTGCAGAGATATAAGGTATTTAAAAACTTCAAAGCAGATTTCGGAACGCAAACTTCTAAGTCATTTGACCTTGGGCACAGGGGCCGTATGAGTGGGATACAGCATGAATATATGGATGATGACTAATGAGTATATGAAGTTTCAAGTCAATGTGACTTAGGAGATATAAGGTATTTAAAAACTTTAACGCAGATTTCGGACGGACAGACAGACACACGGACCCACGGACACACGGACGTCATTGTGATCACTATGTCTCGCTTTCCGCAAGCGGGCTCGAGAAAAAATGGCCTGCCTCATTTGCATTTCAAAACAGCGAGACTATCAGTAAATTAAAATTTATTAAATGACCATAACTATTAATTTTTAAAACTGGTGGAATAGTTACACAATTATACACTTATTTATTTGCTATAAAGGAAAAAATGTGCCTCATCGATGGAACCCCAACTTTAATGAACTTGTGGAAAACACTAAATGCTATGAATTCACCGAGATGACATTTCGAGGATAAAGATATATGCTGCTTGAATATCACAACAAAAAATAACACATACAAGCATATCAGCAATGTCACTGACAATACATGTGGGGAGGTTCATTTTGACATGTACATATACAGGGCTCCTGATAAGGAATTAGCAATTGAGTATTGTCACTCCATCATTTCTGTTTATTTGTTTGTTTATTGGGGTTTAACGGCCTATCAACAGCTAAGGTCATTTAAGGCCGGGTCAATGGGTTTAGTACTAAATCCCATATATTACCTGTACAAGTACATGTACATGTTTAAGTACATGTACAAATGGGGGGGGGGGGGGGAACCATCATTTCTGAAGCAATTGGGTATTTCAAAATTGTAATTGGGTAAAATAAAATCACAATATTGTTTACACATCAACAGACAGCAATAATTGAATAATTTGCTTCGAAATAAAAACATGTCTTGGCATTTCATATGAAATACCCAGATGTGTTTTCATGGATAATAAAAAAATATGTGAAAATTGTGGTCTGTTTATTTTTTCTGCAGCATGATAAAGGTACCACAAATTTTTTATTGCTTTTTGGGTTTTTGGCAATTTTAATTGGGTATTTATGCAAATACGCAGCTTATCTGGAGGTCTGTACATATATACACTATTTAAACATGGCCCGGTGTGCTGATAGAGAAGAGTAGGTTAGTGCCGTGAATGGGAAAAGGTCTGTACATATATACACTATTTAAACATGGCCCGGTGTGCTGATAGAGAATAGTAGGTTAGTGCCGTGAATGGGAAAAAATATCTGGCAAGGCTTAGAAAACGGGATGGGCCTCATTTTTCTTTTATTGACAGAATTAATTTTAATAACTGTTTGGTCGATTCCATAATTTGATTTTTTTTTGTTCAGGTAAAAATAAAACCCGAAATGTATGTGATCTTTAAACAGAACTGGCACATTTAACACAATGCCAGACAAAAAGAGATACAAGACTGTGACATACAAATGGTCAACACTAGGACTAATTGGGTATGCATAGCACCGCCAATACTCCCGTAACAACGTCTGTAGCAGTCTTCTACAGGACTACTTGAAGTACATGTATATCATTTCCACGACAGCATTATAACAAACCATGGCCCATCTTATACCTGACCCGTGTAGCTTCTCATTCATTCCTCCTCCCACAGTCCTATTGACATCTTAACCTTTTCACCCCTAAGTAACTGGAATGATGATTTGTTATTTTGCAACCAATCCAATCGTCACAAAATGATTTTCAGACTAGTCCATTTATGGAAAGGGGTTGTTTTTGTTTTCAGAAATATGAAAAATTACTTGTGCAGATCCTGATGAGATGGCTCGCTACGAGCCGGCTCATTTGGATCTGCACTGTTTGCCGATACCATTATACAGCCCTGTGGTGTTGAAAGTGTTAACCTGTACAAGGCTGAATTAAATTTTGTCGTCTGCTGTTTATTTTCTATTTTTTTCATTAAAAACATACATTGGCAGGACTTTAGAATCATTTCAATTAAATCGTTGTCAAATTGTGTTTTTAGTCAGAAAGAAGACAATATAAAGAACAACAGCAGATGACAAGTTTTGTTTCCCGCATTCTAATGGTTAACCCTTACTACGCTGAATTAAATTTTTTCGTCTGCCGGAAATGTTTTATTTTCAATATTTCTTGACAAAAACTTTGTTTTGACAGCACATGAGAATCGTCTCCACTGGAGATGATTCTAATGTGCTGTCAAAACCGGTTTTTTGTTAAGAATTAAGTAAAAAATGAAAAGCAGCAGACGACATTTTCTGTCTCCAGCGTAGTGAGGGTTAATCTGTGGTTTGGTGATGAAACTGAAACGGTGAAGGCTATGATCTGACAGTCTGGAGGCACTGGCAATAAGACCATATTTTCAGAGTGTGACTGAAATGTATTGCAAGACCTGGGTAACTCCTGGTCAGCATGCACATCCAGCTTGATCAGGGTCAACACAGTTCACAAACGTGGGCTGAGAAAAATACAGGAGAGCTAGTTGATCAGGTGCTACACTAATCAACATACGTGTATCTATTTAGTAAAGTTTATCATGGAGATTACACATTAGTGGTATGATAGCGACATTGTAGCTGATAATGTAGCAGTGACTGGAGAAATAGGGCTTATATAATGTATAGCCAGGCCAGTACGAGACGAATCAACAATGTAGAAAATGATCAGATAGTGCAGGCTGATCTATTAAACTCTATATTAGGCACATATACCAATCGGTTTTCAATAGGTTCAAAAGTGTACGCGTGTACGTGTCGCGACTGCCGAGGCATTTGATGGGAGGTCATGGATTTTTCACAGAAATAAAAGAGGATCATCGCAAGAATGAATGTGAAATATCAAGGTTCAGTGAACGAAAACAGAAGTTGCAAGAAATTTAACCAATGTTAAATTTGTGGACGCACAACGATGACGCGGACAATGCCGGAAAAAATTAAATAGTGCCTCAAAAACAATTTAACCCTTAGACCTCTATCTTAATTTTTTGGTCGTCTGCTGCTTATTTTCTATTTTCCATTTTTATCATCAAAAACATGCTTTGACAGAACTTTAGAATAATTTACAACATGCTTTGACAGCACTTTAGAATCATTTCCACATTGGAAATGATTCTGAAGTGCTGTCAAAACATGTTTTTATTGAGAAATAAGGCAAGATATAAAAGCAACAGCAGACGACAATTGTTGTGAGTAGCGGTCTAAGGGTTAACTATGTTTTATATTATAGGAATGAATGGCCTTTTTGTGGAATTTATCGGGGTATAAACTTGGAAAAGTCACGGGAATACTGGACGAAGGCCGGAAGGCCTCGTCCAGTATTCCCGCGACTTTTCCAAGTTTATATCCCCGATAAATTCAACAAAAAGGCCATTCATTCCTTATAATTCCAGCATTTGAAATAAATTCATCAAGAAAATGTGTTTATTTTCCGTTTTCTTAAGAATTATTTTAACTGCGCCTCACGGTTACGCAAAGTAGTTCGGCGTGGGAGTTTACTGGGATATAAATTTTGGACAGAGACTTGCTACGGGCCAATCAAATGTTAGGGAATTGTGTAAATATTTTTGTGCTGGAATTATAGCACAATTAACTGTAAATTCCAGGGGTCAAAAGCAGATTCCAAGTGTCCATATTGAAAACCACGAGCTAATGAGCCTACATGGATGAAAATAATGGCAAGTCTCCACTTAGCTGCAATAGTAGTCAGACATTCATTCCATCTTTTTTCAGCTTAAAGGTACATACCCACTCAGTAGGCACAACATGTTCTTTATAGGAATTAAATAAGTGCATAATTGTGTCACTATTCCACCAGTTCTAAAAACTAGAAATGGACGCTTGTCGACAAGCGCATGTCTATCCCCCTCCCCAGATACACAAGTAGTTTGAAAAAAGGGTGTTCGAGTTATGCTCCGGAGACAAAATCAGTGACGGAAAAACAAAGGGAGATAACTAAAGAATTAGTGATGCAAGAGTTGTCATTCTTGCGGGACACACCTTTAGGGTCGTGGTCTATGCATGTGTGAAGTTTCATGAAAATATTCCAAAGGGTGTTCGAGTTATGCTCCAGACACGAAATCAGTGCACGAAACAACAAAGGGAGATAACTAAGAAATTAACGACGCAAGAGTTGTCATTCTTACGTGCGACACACCTTTGGGTCGTCTTCTATGCATGTGTGAAGTTTAATAAACTAGAAAATGTGTTCATAGAACACGGATGTCCCACATATCGCTTTGATAATAAATGAGGCCAAATTGCAAGTCAAAATTTTCTTTTACCTGAGCGTTAAAGTTTTTGAAGCACCAAGTATGTGACCTTCACCCTGGGCTTGGCGGGGCAGGACAAACGTGGATTTGGCACAGGGCGGTAGAGGACCATTAGAGCAATGCATATATGAAATATGAAGCTGATCCGTGAAAGAAAACGAAAACAGAAATTATAAGATATTTACCTGAGCGTAAAGTTTTTGAAGCACTAAGTATATGATGTTAACCCTGGGCTTGGCGGGGGCGGGTTACGAACGTGGATTTGGCACAGGGCGGTTTAGATGGACCATTAGAGCAACGCATATATGAAATATGAAGTTGATCCGTGAATGGAAAGAAAAATTATAAGATATTTACCTGAGCATTAAAGTTTTTGAAGTACCAAGTATGTGACCTTGACCCTGGGATTGGCGGGGGCAGGACGAACGTGGATTTGGCACAGGGCGGTAGAGGACCATTAGAGCAATGCGTATATGAAATATGAAGATGATCCATGAAAGAAAACAGAAATTATAAGATATTTACCCGAGCGTTAAAGTTTTTGAAGCACTAAGTATGTGACCTTGACCCTGGGCTTGGCGGGGGCAGGACGAACGTGGATTTGGCACAGGGCGGTAGACGACCATTAGAGCAACGCGTATATGAAATATGAAGTTGATCCGTGAATGGAAATAAAAATTATAAGATATTTACCTGAGCGTTAAAGTTTTTGAAGCACCAAGTATGTGACCTTGACCCTGGGATTGGTGGGGCAGGACGAACGTGGATTTGGCACAGGTCGGTAGAGGACCATTAGAGGCAATGCGTAAATAAAATGATGAAGATGATCCATGATCCATGAAAGAAAACAGAAAGTATAAGATATTTACCCAAGCGTTAATGTTTTTGAAGCACTAAGTATGTGACCTTGACCCTGGGCTTGACGGGGCAGAACGAACGTGGATTTGGTACAGGGCGGTAGAGGACCATTAGAGCAATGCGTATATGCGTGTTCGAGTTATGCTCTGGATACAAAATCAGAGCACGAAACAACAAAGGGAGATAAGTAAACAAGAATTCCGCGGAATCAGATGCCTCGCCTTGTCCCGCCTTGACCTCGAGCCTGGGCCCGAAAGCAATTTTCACTGGCCCGAACATATTATACAATTATTGACTAGTGAACCATAGAATATCAGATTATATTCTATGGCTCACTAGTCAATAATTGTTTTATTATATGATAATAGTCTGTATATAGCACTTACGACCTTATGCTATACGAAAAAATTGAAAAAGAATTTGAAAAAAAAAATGAAAAAAAAAAATGGAAAAAAAGTTTAAAAATTAAAAATAATAATGCTTGCTACTGGAGCCCAGAATTTTTTTTAATAGTCCTATATTTATCTACATATATCTGCACAGGTCCACATAATGCCACAATATTTTCAACACAGTTTACGGAAATGTAATATAATCATTTACCTGTATAAATTACCTGTAAGTGGTCAGTGGTCAGTTGCACATGCTAGCACATGCACAGGTGAATAGTCTGTATATAGCACTTACGACCTTCTGCTACTGGACAAAAATTGAAAAATAATTTGAAAAAAAAAATGAAAAAAAATAAAATGGAAAAAAAAAGTTTAAAAATAATAATGCTTGCTACTACTGGAGCCCAGATTTTTTTCCAGTCAAATTGAAAAATAATTTGAAAAAAAAAATGAAAAAAAAAATAAAAAAAAAAAAAAAAAAATGACAAAAAAAAGTTTAAAAATAATAATGCTTGCTATTGGAGACCAGATTTTTTTTTTAATAGTCCTATATTTATCTACATATATCTGCAGAGGTCCACATAATGCCACAATATTTTCAACACAGTACCCAATGTAGTGATTTACCTGTATAAATTACCTGGTCAGCAGTGGTCAAGCAGTGGTCAAGCAGTGGACATCTGCACATGCTAGCCCATGCTTAGCACATGTTTCTCCCAGTTTCTATTGTTCTCCCTCTACAGGTTAAGGTGTACAGAGCACACAGAAAAGGTATACAGAGCAGACGAGAAAAACAGGTCTTCATGCATTATTGTCCAGTTTGTAGAGTGCGCAAAACAAAAAAGGGAGATAACTGAAAAATTAGCTACGCAAGAGTTGTCATTCTTGTGCGCGACACACCTCCGGGTCATGGTCTATGCATGTGTGAAGTTTATTTCATGAAAATATTCCAAAGGGTGGTCGAGTTATGCTCCGGACAGGAAATCAGTGAGCGAAAACAAAAAAGGGAGATAACTAAAAAATTAGCTATGCAAGAGTTGTCATTCTTGTGCACAACACACCTTCGGTTCGTGGTCTAATTGAATGTGTTAAGTTTCATAAAAATATTCCAAAGGGTGGTCGAGTTATGGTCAATCAGTGCGCGAAACAAAAAAGGGAGATAACTAAAAAATTAGCTATGCAATAGTTGTCATTCTTGTGCGCGACACACCTTCGGGTCGTGGTCTATGCATGTGTGAAGTTTCATGAAAATATTCGAAAGGGTGGTGGAGTTATGCTCCGGACACGAAATCAGTGCGAGAAACAAAAAAGGGAGATAACTCAAAAATTAGCTATGCAAGAGGAGTTGTCATTCTTGTGCGCGACACACCTTCGGGTCGTGGTCTATGCATGTGTGAAGTTTCATGAAAATATTCCAAAGGGTGTTCGAGTTATGCTCCGGACAAGAAGTGTCTGCGGCGGACGCGGACGCGGCGCGCTGTCAAATCCATAGTATACAATTACTAGTGCCCGCTATACACATACAATCATAATATTTATTTTACTGATAATGACTCGTGGTTGTATCAGGCTATTTTTATATGCAAATGAGGCATGATACAGTGGAACCTCTCTAAACCGGACACCCTGGGAGGTCCCCAGGGTATCCGGTTTAGAGAGGCTCCACTGTAAAGCAGGTATATGGGCACCGCAAAACCGATATCTGTTTTTTGCGATCATGAACAGACGTTATCAACGATGAGAGATGACAATAATACAATCAGACAATTTAGCAGACATAGATTGTATGGGTGTCCGGTTAAGAGAGGTTCTACTGTACTTTTTATTATTTATACTATAAATTAAATGGGTCACCTGAATTTTTTTTAGTATTTTCGACAGAAAAGTATTATCATTGCTCATCAAAAATACATACAGTGAATAAATAGTAATGTTTGTTAACATTTTAAGGAAACACGGTTACTGCCCCTGATATTAGTGTGGAAATTTACGTCTGAAATATAATGTATAATAATGCCAATCACTATGTGGGGTAATGATGAATGAATGTTTATTTTGCCAGAAAAATTCTCTGACAGACGATTTTTCCGATATAAAGAACATTTTATGCCTACTGAGTGGGCATGTACCTTTAACCCTTAGACCGCTATCTTATTTTTTTTGTAGTCTGCTGTTTATTTTCTGTTTTCCATTTTTATCATCAAAAACATGCTTTGACAGCACTTTAGAATCATTTACACAACAATGTTTTTATTGAGAAATAAGGCAATATATAAAAGCAACAGCAGACGACAATTGTTGTGAGTAGCGGTCTAAGGGTTAATGGAGCTACATGTTCACTCAGAACAGCCATTCATTGTAGAATACTGATTTACAGGTATAAGTACCAACATTTTTATGCCCATATACGATAGCAAGGTGATATATTGCTTCGCTCTTGAATTTCCTTACGTCCATCCATCGTCATTACCTTAAAGTGTTTATAAGAGTTTCTCCATCATGCCATAACTTCAATATAGCTTGAAGGATGACTGGGGACCCACGACCTCTGGTATCGAAGTCCCATTCTCTACCACGAGATATCAACCCATCCCTATATGGTATGCTGAAGCAACTTTCATCTAGTAGAGATAACTCGGTGCACCAGTCTCCAAGTTTGCCCACTGGTGACAGATCAGTGGATCATTTCCTATGCTGAACTAGACCAATCGCAGCAAAGATGAAATACAGTTGACCGTTGCCCGAGTGAGTGATGGCAATGGACTAGTCAGCCGTCTGCATGGATAAGGCAATCGCTTGTTGTAACATATCTTCTTCCGACAGCTCACCTGTAAATGTAGCTCAAACAGTTACATATATTTTACAAATCTCAACTTGCTTAGAAAGTTTAATTTGTTGACAATTGAGAAATACTTTATTTATTAAACAATCAAAATGTTTGTCTCAGATTTTTGTTATAGACTTTATTCAATTACAGTTGCTGTTTTTCCCTCGATGATTGCAAACTCAATAAAGAAATGAATGTATAACACAAGTTTCTTTATTTTTTTCTCTCCAAATATCGAAGGAAATAAATATTGTATTTCAAAATGACAGTTGAATAAATATATCGATAGTTGCAATATTCCTGTTTTAAACCCATTTCATGTTACTGATTCACAGCAAATCAAACTCTTTTTTTTTTCTTTATTCCTCAAGTAGATCAAAGTACGAGTACATGTACATGTTGTTACCACTCATTTGAGCTGTCTCAATGAGATGGTACTGTCAGAACCTTCAGCCCAATTAGGCTGAAATTAACTGAAAACAAGAGGCCCAAATGGGCCTGTATCGCTCACCTAAAAGCCTCCATAGTGGTCATCTTGATTTCACAAAGACTCTTCACTTACAACTTCAAATGTTCCACAGAATTTGTTGGTACCTTCTGATCTAACATATATTGCGAATGTGCATGTGATTTACTGCTATAAATTCGATTTGATATATAAAATGACCATATTCGGTCAAAAATAAAATTTGACCCCTATTTGACCCCTCGGGCCATGACCATTTTTGACCCAGAGGCCACCATTTGAACAAATCTGAATCAGCGTTAACTATCGATCATTCATACAAAGTTTCGTCGAGAAGAAGATTTTTTGACAATTTGACCTACTTTTCAACGGCGGACATCTTGGATTTGGTGATGACCTCCATTTTGACAAAAATGAACAGGCTTCACCAACAAACCATTTCAGTTAAGTTTGGTCAATATCGGCCAAGCAGTTCACAAGAAGAAGTCCTTTGAAATCTTTAGTAAAAGAACAACCTTTTGACCTGTCGGTGGCCATCTTGGATGACGTAATCATCTGATTTTGGCAAAACATGCTCCAGAGTGATCGTCTCGTCGATACCTTGGATTGGATATATTATATGACCATATTCGGTCAAAAATATAATTTGACCCCTAGTTGACCCCTCGGGCCACGCCCATTTTTGACCCAGGTGCCACCATATGAACAAATCTGAAACAGCGTTAAATATCAATCATTCACACCAAGTTTCGTCGAAATGAGCCTGGAGGTTTCGTCGAGAAGAAGATTTTTTGGACAATTTGACCTACTTTTCAACGGCGGACATCTTGGATTTGGTGATGACCCCCATTTTAACAAAAATGGACAGGCTTCACCCACAGACCATTACAGTTAAGTTTGGCCAATATCGGCCAAGCAGTTCACAAGAAGAATACGTTTGAAATCTTTAGTAAAAGAACAACTTTTTTACCTTTCGGTGGCCATCTTGGATGACAAAATCATCTGATTTAGACAAAACATGCTGTAGAGTGATCGTCTCGTCGATACATTCGATCCGATATACTATATATATTCGATCCGATATACTATATGGCCATATTCTGTCAAAAATAAAATTTGACCCCCATTTGACCCCTCGGGCCACACCCATTTTTGACCCAGGGGCCACCATATGAACAAATCTGAAACAGCGGTAACTATCAATCATTCTTACCAAGTTTCGTCGATATCGGCCTGGAGGTTTGTGAGAAGAAGATTTTTTGACAATTTGACCTACTTCTCAACGGCGGCCATCTTGGATTTGGTGATGACCTCCATTTTAACAAAAATGAACAGGCTTCACCCACAGACCATTACAGTTAAGTTTGGCCAATATCGACCAAGCAGTTCACAAGAAAAAGACGTTTGAAATCTTTAGTAAAAGAATGACCTTTTGAACTATCAGTGGCCATCTTGGATGACGTAATCATCTGATTTAGACAAAAAATTCTCCAGAGTGATCGTCTCGTCAATACCTTCGATTTGATATATTATATGACTATATTCGGTTAAAAATAAAATACACCCCTATTTGACCCCTCGGGCGCGACGCCCATTTTGACCCAGGGGCCACCATATGAACAAATCTGAAACAGCGCTAACTATCGATCATTCATACCCAGTATCGTCGAAATCAGCCTGGTGGTTCGTGAGAAGAAGATTTTTTAAGAATTTGACCTTCTTCTCAACGGCGGCCATCTTGGATTTGGTGATGACCTTCATTAAAAACAAAAATGAACAGGCTTCAACCACAGACCATTACAGTTAATGTTTGGCCAATATCGGCCAAGCAGTTTACAAGAAAAAGACGTTTGAAATCTTTAGTAAAAGAATGACCATTTGAACTATCGGTGGCCATCTTGGATGACGTAATCATATGATTTAGACAAAAAATGTTCCAGAGTGATTGTCTCGTCAATACCTTCGATTTGATATATTACATGACTATATTTGGTTAAAAATAAAATTTGACCCCTATTTGACCCCTCGGGCGACGCCCATTTTTGACCCACGGGCCACCATATGAATAAACCTGAAACAGCGCTAACTATCGATCATTCATACCAAGTATCGTCGAAATCGGCCTGGCGGTTCGTGAGAAGAAGATTTTTTAAGAATTTGACCTACTTTTCCATGGCGGCCATCTTGGATTGTCGATGACCTCCATTTTAACAAATCTGAAATGGCATCACCCATATATCATCCCTGTGAAGTTTAACCAATATCGGCTCAGCAGTTCGGTAGAAGAAGATGATTGAAAATGTTCACGGACGGACGAACTTACATTTCGGACCTTAGGGGGTACTTGCTATATAAAATATCAAAGGAAATACCCCGTAAGACACAATAGGCTTACGGGGTACGGAATAAGTTCCATTGTCTTCTATTGTCTTAGGCCACGCCCCCTACCCCATAAGTATCCTAATGTGTGCCCGGACGGACGGACGAACGGACGGACGACGGACTTTGCCATAACAATAGCTCACATGAGCTTTGCTCAGGTGAGCTAAAAAAGGCTGAAACCTTTACCACACCTTTACCACACTGACAAATATATCAGACCAGACCGAAAACGAAATTAGTAAACACTGATGGGTATACTCCTCTGAAAAAAAAAATGAATGCAAATTGAACAAGAGGGTTCTTCATCTTGCTGTGATAATTTGTTTGTTTGTTTAATGGCCTATTAACAGCTAAGGTCATTTAAAGCCGGGCCAATCATAAATTACCAATTGCATGCTCCCACCTGCCACCTACCTTGCCATGATAAACATGAAAAACAAAACCAAAAGCAAATTTGGTTGCGATCTGTTAAGTAGAACTTGAGTATTGCGTGGACAGGCTGTGCCAACGGCTGGACGCCCTCCCATTCGTACAAGGTGAATACATAATACGTCCTGTTTTTCAAACGGGCGCAAATGTTAGTTTTGCTAAATATAACATTCATATTTCCCGCCAATGCGCTAGCATTTAGTAGCCACATGCCTTGCTTTTGCTAGACACTACGTCATCGACTACATCACCGATAACATTCAGTTTTTAAATTCCTTTTTTATGATCATGCACGTACATCGTGTGTTAAGGTACTACAGAGTTTACAGTGATTTTACACAAATGTGCAATGCTGAAAATATTATAGGAATTGATGGCCTTTTTGTGGAATTTATCAGGGTATAAACTTGGAAAAGTCGCGGGAATACTGGACGAAGGCCGGAAGGCCTCGTCCAGTGACGAAGGCCGGAAGGCCTCGTCCAGTATTCCCACGACTTTTCCAAGTTTATATCCCCGATAAATTCCACAAAAATGCTATTCATTCCTTATAATTCCAGCATTTGAAATAAATTCATCAAGAAAATGTATTTATTTTCCGTTTTCTTAAGAATTATTTTAACTGCGCCTGACGGTTACGGAAAGTAGTTCGGCGTGGGAGTTTACTGGGATATAAATTTTGGACAGAAACTTGCTATGGGCCAATCAAATGTTAGGGAATTGTGCAAATATTTTTGTGCTGGAATTATACTGTAATAAAGCTCTTAAAGAGATTCAAGTGCCGCGGGTGTATCTTTGTGTCTTATCTGCAGCAAAGCGGTAGTCAGTAGTAACCATGCATAAGTAGATGGGATTATGTCACTACTCATGTGGCTTTCCGATTGATCTGTGATGCAATAGGCCTACAACCAAGTTCAATTTTAGCATGAAATTTCCTGGAGTTGATATTCACGATATCGGACACCGACATTCAAATGAGATAATTAGCCACAAAACACATGTGTATGACCAGTGACAAGTTGCGACTGTATTCATACAAAATAGATTGAACAGTTTTTTGTGAAATTCATCTTTGGATGTACCGTCTGAGACACAGACGCTTTAAAATATATAAATGATATTGAAATACATAGATCAACGTGTGGATTGAATTTGGCACAATTTTGTTATAAAATGTTGTATGCCGTCTTCTTAGTTTCAATATATTATGCTGATAAAACAAATGTTTGTTAACCATTAGAATGCGGGAAGCGTAAATTGTCGTCTGCTATCGATTTATGTTTTGTAATTTTTCTCAATAAAAACATGGTTTGACGACACTTTAGAACCATTTCCCTAAAGTGTTGTCAAAACATGGTTTTGAGGTGGAAAATACAAATAAACAACAGACGACAAATCTTAATTCAGCATTGTAAAGGTTAAGAAAAAAAGGCATCAACATGAAAGCAGACAACTATTGTCAGATCAAGATTGAAAGAGTTAAAACCTACTTGCAGCTCCATTTACCACGGGTGTAGAACCAGAATCATGGTTCATATTCGTCCCACTTGTCTTTGTCACAGAACTATTATCCTTACAGTCAGAATCACGGCTGTTCACAGGAACCACTGGGGCATTGCTGCTAGAGTTGTCCCCCGTATCACCGACTTTACTGAGAAAGGCCAGCCGTCGTTGTCTCACTTCTTCCACATTTGGCTCAACGTCAGACACCGCCTGAGGACTAGGGCCACTTAGTGTGTATCCCGGCCCCTGAGGTTCAGTGTGTGTTGAGGTAGTCGGAGGATCAGGGCCTGTTAGCGTATGACCCGGCCCAATTGGTATATGGCGAGAACCACTGGCTGTTTGAATATTGTCCGGGTCGCCTGTAGAGGTATCCATGCGGCTTATTGACTCCTCTATATAACCTGTGTTAAAAGAAACACACAACAAAGAGACAGTAACTTAACGCTTAAAAGGAGGAACCAAATATTGTTATCTGCTGATTCTTCATATTTATTTTATTTCTTAACATAACAGGTATTTAAAGCACAAAAGAACCATTTGCAATGCAATGGAGAAGATTTTCATTTGCTGCTAAAGCTCTAGTGCTGAAGAAAAAAAAAAAGCAGACAATATATTTAATTCAGCATTATAAGGGTTAAAGATAGTATTGAAGTAGTTCTGTGACTATAATGGCAAGCTCTGTACATCATGTTCAGACTATGTTGGTCATACAGGCCGCATGGCTAACAAATATGACGTACATGATTGCAACGAGCATAGTTCCAAAACCGTCAATGAATTAGTCTTACTACAGTGGAATGTGCGAATGTAGTTTTGCCAAGTCAGAAACGGATCGTGTGGCTGGTATTTTCTCATTTATTTATCACGTTTTTGCAGATATTGATTTGGAAAATGTTTGAACCAATAAAAGGGAGGAAACTCCCGAGCCAACTCATTTGAGACATGCCATGTGATGTTGTACCTTCGGACATCTGAATAATTTCATGAAATACTTTTACAAAATGTTCCATAAATGGCGTCAAAAGTTGATAAAAAAATTGAGTAATTCCGCATGTACTCCGATTTATTTTCTCAACTTTTTACTTTATTTATGCAGATGAAAGAAGGTACATAATCACGTGATGGTGTGTGTCATATGTGACTGCAGAAATGGGGCTTATGGGATTTGTGACCAGTCTAGGAGGCACAGGCTGATCTGGATCTACGCTCGTCGCATAACACAAAAGTGTCATTTCTCCGGACACATTATGTGGCTGTGATTGAACAGATAGGGCTTATGTGATATATATACACATGTATGTCCTTACCTTCCCACAAGTGCTAGAAGATGAGGAGCCAGACTGGTCAATTATTAATTGACCAGTCTGGCTCCTCATCTTCTAGCACCTGTGGGAAGGTAAGGACATAAACTGTTAGAAGTAGGCCAGGTGAATGCAGATCAGTGCGGATCCTGAACAGACTGTGGATCTACAAAGGTCATATACATACCATAAGCCACATTACTCCAGTCATAGCCACATACATGTATAAGTATTACCTTCCATGCTCATTTGTAAGGCCCGCTGTAGCGACTTATCATCTGCCTCATTCAGATCCTTACTCTGTTGCAGTGCCTTCTCAAGGTCACTATTCTCCACGACCCCACCAGTTGTCTGGCCTTGACCTTTGGCCTTGGTACGGGTATCAGAGATAAGCTGGGGTTTGATTGGCTGAACAGCGGGACAGAGGCGGAGTAAATGGTCGGCCTCACATTCCACCAGACCCCCGATGATAATGAAAATGGAGTACCCTGTAATTTTATTGACCATATATTGGAAAGTACCGTAATAACCAACTAGCAAATTATGCAGAGCTCCAGATAAGCTGCGTATTTGCGTAAATACCCAATTAAAATTGCCAAAAAAACAATTGAAATCAGAAGTAGCGAGTATCAAAAAGCAATAACAAATTTGTGATACCTTTATTATGCTACAGAAAACAATTATTTTTCATGAAAACACATCTTGGTACGTCATTAGAATTGTCTCCAAGGAGACAATTCAAATGAAATGCCGAGACATGGTGTCATTTCGAAGCAAACTATTCAATAATTGATGTCTGTTGATATGTAAACAGTAGTGTGATTTTATTTTACACAATTAAAATATTGAAATACCCAATTGCTTCAGATATGATGGAGTGAAAATACTCCATTACTAATTCCTTATCTGGAGCCCTGCATTGTGTAAATGTAAAACATGGATATGCCCCCCTGGCATACTAGACTCTAAACTGGAGAAACTCTTACAAACTTTTTGATGTAAATGTACACGGACGGACGGACATACAGAACCCCAAGAGCAACACAATATGCCCCCCTTGCTATCGCATAGGGGCATACAAATATTTGGTCACACTTTCTTGTAGGTTTCCCAAAACAAATTGTATCCCAGTACAGTATTATCTTGCTAACACAGCACAACTATGCTAAGCCGAAATATTGGGAGACTGGGATTTTGGGAAACCACATATGCATACAGGTTTCTACATATACAAACCTATCAAACAGATAGCCAGGATATGATACTGTGACTGGAGTATAAGATAAGCCTGACCATATGTGTAGAAACATCAGTCAGCACTGTTTACCATGCAGTCAGTGAAACATCAGCAAGTTTCTAGCAACATAAATCATCCATTAAACAGCAAGCTCATATACTGAAGGTGAAGGGTATGCCCGTTTGGAGGGTGGGAGTATTATACATTCAGCACTGAAATTACAATAAAACTTTCAGCACCGACAGTTTCCTGATCCGGTACCAGGTACCTTTACTACACCATTATTACCAGCCACCTTAGATCTAAATTAAACTACAGATTATCATAATGTTCCTGCTAATAAACAAGCTACAATAATTCGCCTCCGATCTGTTATCTACGGCTACAATTTGATCCATTCAAAACATATGAGCAACCGAAGTGTACACCCAAACCTGTTGCATGTAGGTCAAAATTTAGTAAACTGTATATTTTAGACCTCTAAACAAACTAGAAATGGACGCTTGTCGACAAGTGCATGTGTATCCCCTTCCCCAGATACACAAGTAGTTTGAAAAAAGGGTGTTCGAGTTATGCTACGGAGACAAAATCAGTGCAGAAACCAACAAAGGGAGATAACTAAGAAATGAACGACGCAAGAGTTGTCATTCTTGCACGCGACACACCTTTGGGTCGTCTTCTATGCATGTGTGAAGTTTAATAAAAAATATTCCAAAGGGTGTTCGAGTTATGCTCCGGACACGAAATCAGTGCATGAAACAACAAAGGGAGATAAGTAAACAAGAATTCCGCGGAATCAAATGCCTCGCCTTGTCCCGCCACCTCGAGAGCCTGGGCCCCGAAAGCAATTTTCACTGGCCGGAACATATTATACAATTATTGACTAGTGAGCCATATAATATCAGATTGTATTCTATGGCTCACTAGTCAATAATTGTTTTATTATATGATAATAGTCTGTATATAGCACTTACGACCTTATGCCACTAGACAACAAGAAACGAGGCAAAGCCACGAAGGCCAGGTTTTTTCCAAGCACGGACACTTGGATAACATAATTATACCCACTTTTTGTAGACTAGATGGCCGTGGCCTGCATGTCGCGCCTTGGGGCGAGGCATGGACAGTAAAAAAATAGATATAGTAGATGGAAAAACTTTAACGAAAAAACTTTAACCGGCGGACACACGGACGTACGGACGTACGGACGGACGGACATATGCCAAAATGCCGACGATATCGCACTTCCCGCAAGCGGGTGCGACAATGATGATAAACACCCATGTGAGGTATCAAGGTAATGGGTGAAGCAGTTGCAGAGATATAGTACACGAAAAAACTTTAACAAATAAATTCAAAGTAATTTGACCTTGACATTGCGCACAGGGGCCGCACGGTTGGGGGTTAGAATGAAAATATGGACGATGATAAACACCCATGTGAAGTTTCAATGTAATGGGCGAAGCAGTTGCAGAGATACAGTATAACGAAAAAGTTTTAACCAAAAAATTTAACCAGACGTACGTTAAAAAGTTAACGTTGAAAATGGCTAAGTCAATTACGTAGAAATAATAGGTGAAGGTAAAAAAATGGTCACATGTTGGATAGTTGTATGTGGTAGGCACCCCTTGGTTATGAAGCTGTGAAAGTTTGGTGGTCCTATGTGGTACAGTAACAAAGAAATGGAATCAAACACGAAAACTTAACATTGATTGTGGACGCCGCCCGCCTCCCGCCCGCCCGGCTTTCGCCAATCCAATAGCCTGGATTTTTTTAAAAAAAACCTGGCTAAAAATTGAAAAAGAATTTGAAAAAAAAAAAAAAATGGAAAAAAAGTTTAAAAATAACAAGAATTCCGCGGAAATGTCTCGCCTTGTCCTGCCTTGACCTCGAGCCTGGGCCCCGAAAGCAATTTTCACTGGCCCGAACATATACAATTATTGACTAGCGAGCCATAGAATATCAGATTATATTCTATGGCTCACTAGTCAATAATTGTTTTATTATATGATAATAGTCCGTATATATAGCACTTACGACCTTATGCTACTAGACAACAAGAAACGAGGCAAAGCCACGAAGGCCAGGTTTTTATACAAGCATGGACACTTGGATAACATAAATATACCGACTTTTTGCAGACTAGATGGCCGTGGCCTGCATGTCGCGCCTTGGGGCGAGGCATGGACACTAAAAAAATAGATATAGTAGATGGAAAAACGAAAAAACAAAAAACCGAAAAAACTTTAACCGGACACACGGACGTACAGACGGACAGACGGACGTATGCCAAAATGCCGACGATATCGCGCTTTCCGCAAGCGGGTGCGACAATGATGATAAACACCCATGTGAAGTATCAAGGTAATGGGTGAAGCAGTTGCAGAGATTAGTACACGAAAAAACTTTAACAAATAAATTCAAAGTAATTTGACCTTGACATTGTGCACAGGGGCCGCACGGTTGGGGGTTAGAATGAAAATATGGACGATGATAAACACCCATGTGAAGTTTCAAGGTAATGGGTGAAGCATTTAACCAGACGTACGTTAAAAAGTTAACGTTGAAAATGGCTAAGTCAATTACGTAGAAATAATAGGTGAAGGTAAAAAAATGGTCACATGTTGGATAGTTGTATGTGGTAGGCACCCCTTGGTTATGAAGCTGTGAAAGTTTGGTGGTCCTAGGTGGTACAGTACCAAAGGAATGGACTTAAACACGAAAACTTAACATTGTAAACGCGAAAACTTAACATTGAAAATGGCTAAGTCGACTGCGCGGAAAAAATGGGTGAAGTAAAAAAAAAAAAGTAACATGTTGGATAGTGATATGTGGTGGGCACCCCTTGATTATGAAGCTGTGAAAGTTTGGTGGTCCTAGGTGGTACAGTAACAAAGAAATGGACTTAAACACGAAAACTTAACATTGATTGTGGACGCCGCCCGCCTGCCCGCCCGGCTTTCGCCAATCCAATAGCCTGGATTTTTTTTCAAAAAACCTGGCTAAAAATTGAAAAAGAATTTGAAGAAAAAAAAGTTTAAAAATTAAAAAAAAAATAATGCTCGCTACTGGAGCCCAGAATTTTTTTTAATAGTCCTATATTTATCTACATATCATATCTGCACAGGTCCACATATTGTCACAATATTTTCAACACAGTTTACTGAAATGTAATATATATAGGATATTCATATTTTTGCAACGAATATGACATATATGTTCATCGAGTGGTGTGAAATGTCCATATTTCACGAGTGCCTAACGGTCGAGTTATGCTCCGGACACGAAATCAGTGCGCAAAACAAAAAATGGAGATAACTCAACAATTAGCTATGCAAGAGTTGACATTCTTGTGTGTAACACACCTTCGGGTCGTGATCTATGCATGTGCGAGTTATGTTCCGGACAAGAAGTGTCTGCGACGGACGCGGCACTGTGTCAAACCCAACGAAGTCCGGGGGATACAATAATCTTTGATGTACATGTACATGATGTAGAACTAGTAAATTGCCAAATATAATAGGGAAATCATTTTCCCATGGAAGCCATCGTTTCTCTTCTTGTTGTTCAACATGAGTTAAATTGCTACCCTCTCGAGAGGTATGGAGCGGGGTAGCAATTTTGTTTCGAGCGTGACCTGTGTAAATCCTGATCAGCATCCATGCAGCAAATAAGACCCCGCCATTTGGACGAAGATATCATCTTCGTCCAAATAGTGGGGTCTATTCGTTACACAATTTCAAATGCTGATCAAGAGTTACACTGGATAATTGATCAGTGTGAACTACTTACCATCTTGCTGTAGTTGTGTGAGAAACATGCTGAGGTATGTGTCCGATATCAGCTCCGGTCCCGTCAGTAGTGAGTTCAGGTTGAACCACTGCTGCCCCAGCTTTCTGATTGTCAACCAGTGCTCGCCAAAGTTGCATATATATGAGCGCATGGCCCTATAGGGAAGTAAAACAATTTGAGGTAAGGATTATGTATATATAGGCAGCCAATGTTAACCCATTCAACACAACAAATCTCGATCCTAATGTTTGCTCAGTGTAGATTCAGGTGTGTCCTTCATCAGCACAATGTTTGACTGTTTCAGATCTTTTACACAATTACTCCGTTTCTCATGAATGGAATACAATAAATCTTATCTGAATCTTAACCTGGAACAGTCTATGTCAGTTTAACCTCACATCATTTGTAACAAGTGCAGATCCTGATTATTATCTACAGATTCAGTACTAGTGTTAGCTATGCTTGATACCAGTAGCCGATTTCATCAAAATTGCAAAGTATACTTTCCTAGCAAAGTATACTTTGAGGGAGCAATCATTGATTTTTCCGAAATGCATTATTTCATATAGAACTAACGATTGCATATATTTGATGATTAAAACTATGCAGAATTATTATACTGAATTTATTACATTATCACAACCAAAATTGGCTGTGATAATGTAATAAATTCAGTATAATAAAAATTAATAAATTTATTCTAAAATTGAAAATTTCTCCCTCAAAGTATACTTTGCTAGGAAAGTATACTTTGCAATGTTGATGAAATAGGCTACTGAAGTATGGATATTTCAACAACAAATTGGTTAACAGCATATGCCCTGCTCAGACAAGATTGTAATGCAATGCGTTGTTCTATGAAAGGCATTCCAAGTGTTTGTTAAACAAGAGTGGCATATGAATTATGGTTATCAGTAAGTAGTCTCTTGAACAACACATGACCTATTGATACATCACAGGCTCGGGCACTAAGTCATATGTGACATATTTCATACCGTTCTTATTTTTGTAATCATATTTGCATATCTCTATTCCAGAGTCCAGACATAAGTGACACCAGTGAAAATTATTACGTAATATGTATGAGTTTTGGTTTAAACAATATTTATTTATGAATTACAAATAACAATATACATTACAATACAATAAAGGTGGGAAAGAGTTTGGTTTTTCATCAGAGCACAAAGCATATATAACAGGATTAACCTGAGATGCATGTGACTGGTGATGTGTATCAATGGGGAAATATGATTTGACAAATTGGTAGAGACAACAAAAATGTGATTTGAATACATTAGCATGCCACCCTAATTTAACCCAGTGTTATATCTCTTGTATACCGGTAGTTCAATGAACACCAATTAACAGTCTTAAGTTACATACGTGGGCTCAGCCTTAGCATGTTTGGCAACTTCATTCTGTGCATTAAAGGGAAGTAACTCCAGTCCCCATACTCGCAGTGCTGTGTCTATCACTTGTACAGAGAAAAATCCACTGTCATCATAATTGCTGGATGGTTGCTACAAAGAATAAATAATTAAAAGTGTCACAATTATTATGTCAATATACATAATGCAAAAGAAGAATGTATTAAAGCCCGAAAAATGTACTAAAGCCCGAAAAATGAAAAATGTATTACAAGTAATATAAACAGGATTTATCCTGTCAACACAATGCGTATGTGCCGTGAAACACGGTGCCGTGAAACATTTTTGATATCCAGTCAATACTATTTTTGCATTTTACAGCCATTTGTAGGTGTTGACGGGATAAATAGAATAGTAGGTTAGTGCCGTGAATGGGAAAAAATATCTGGCGCGGCACGGAAACGGGATGTGCTCGGCTATTCACGGCACTAACCTACTATTCTCTATAACTCCCCGGTTTTAATAAGGGTTTCCTGGTTGAGGGGTTATCACTAGTGGAGCATAGCATTTGTTGTCAAGGTCATGTGTCCCCTAATATGTACAACAGAACCTTCGTCTAATGTCTCATCCGAAAATCAAGTAGGATGGAAATACTGTGAAAGAGTTTTTCATGGCTAAGGCAGGCATTGAACCCATAACCTTTGGCATTGAGGCCCAATACTCTACCCCTAGACCACAACACATCCCTCACGCTCAATGTAAGGATGGGGCAAATTCTTCCATATACCACACCAACTAACCTGAGTTAGTACTGTACCAGACATAAAATTCAGGTTAAACATCTGGACAACAGAAAAACCACTGAACTTAGATATAACACCAAAGTTTTACCTCCATGAAGCGCCGGTATCCCGCAGAATCAACGCCAGCTACTGCCATTTGCTCCTGCTCCTTCTCATCCAATTGGCGGGCGATATCAGCCAGCTCTACCGCAGTGAAGTAGTGACCCTGCAGCAAGGCATTCAGGCAATGCTGCGCACATAGCGAACCTTCTTGCTGCAAAAATAACATTAATGTATCTAGAATAATACAGGGCTCCAGATAAGGAATTTGGCATTGGGTACTGTTACTCCATACTTTTGAAATCAATTGGGTATTCTCAATTTTCAATTGGGTATTTTAAAAACGTTACCCCATCAATTTTTTTCAATTGGGTATTTCCATATTTTGATTACAAAAACCGATTCGGAAACAAATCGTAATAATTTATGTATTAATGGTAATGTTTTGTTGTTCATATAATTAATTGAAGCAGTGTTATACTTACATGTGTATGGTAACACTGCTTCCCTTACTTATAAGAACACCAAAATGATTAGTTCCAAGTTTTCAATGATTCCAAGTACATATAAGTAACTGTTACTAGAGTAATTGCATGGGCTTATGGCATTTGTGACCTGTGTAGTCCGGATCTGCTAGCACACTTATAGTTATAAGTTATGTAACAAGCAGTATCGTGTATTCAAAAATCATGCGAGATGTTTCATTATCTGAATGACAAACAGTGCATACGCTGATCAAGAATGCTTTGATTGGCAGATTGATCTTTGCAACACGGGATCCAGTTTTTTTTTGCCGACCACCTTTGACAGCAATTCATCAATAATGTCAATCACGATTAATTTGGGGTCTCCACACACCGAGCTCAACAAAATGACTGTATGATGCCTTGTGCAATGGATTGAGATTCCATCTTTGCATCGGTCATAAAATAAATCGAAATAAGGTTAACATTGGTGGTGGACTTTTGCAATTTTTTTCTCTTCCACGTTTGTTGTGGCCGCCATTTTGTTGCGCCATGTGTCACCAATTTTCTACGAAAAAAGCTGACATGATCCGATTGTGTTATTTATAGTGTCTATCGCTACTACGATTATATTAATTGGTGAATTCGGGCGCCGTTCAACTCGTCCTATTTTAACTTAGTTAATTCGACCGCCATTTTATTCAACGTTTGCGTGGGTCGAAATAGTAATAATGTTACCATATTTTCATTAATTATTTATGATACTGTCCCACATGTAAAATATAAACCTGACACATTCAAAATAATAAAATGTCTGTCACGGATGTTTTTCGTTGCATCTCCTTGAGTAGACTCGGTGTCGCCGAAACAAGCAGTTTCACATCGATTTCAATTTAAGAAAATAGACTAGTAATGAGCCTGGATGTCCGGTTCACAATAGTGTCGCATTGCCGTTTTTTTCCACAATTATTGATTTGAAAATCAGTAATATTTTCCGTAAATGACGTAATTGATAGGCCCTCTTATCCGATTTTTTTCTCAAAATCAATATGGGCAAAAACGGCCGATGCGATAAGGGTGGAAATTTTAGATTTTGGTTCATTAACTTGGAACGGTACCCGAAACAATTGCCGTGTGATGGGTTACTAGTTTCGTATCGAGTTGGACCCATTTTTTCCCCGCTGAGAGTCGGAATCCGCTATATCCTGGAGTTCAAATCGAATACACCCGAAAACTGGTTTCCAGCCGTTATCGGTGATATACAGGGAGACATTGTCCGCAGCTAGAGCCGGGACCAGACTTTGTAAACATTGAATGGTCGACCGCACAGATCATCGGCGATGGTTTTGTAGGATTGTATATATGAATAAATCTAGCAGTACGCGACAGACTGAAAATACATTTGAGGAGTACGCTACAGGATAAAAAAGAATTGCGTACCAGACATTTTAATTGCTTTTTGGTACGCATTGTCTCTGATTTTAATTGGGTTTTTGCATGTTTTAATTGCGTATTTACGCAAATACGCACCTTATCTGGACCTCTGATAATAGTAGCCATAAAATTATGGCAATGACAATTATGGGGACCGATCGATTTACAGATGTTCAGAGATTTAATAAGTTGCTGCAATAATAGCTAATATGAATGGGTGTTTCATTGGTAGAGTATACATGTATAATGTATGTAATGTGAAATAAAAACGACAAACTTTGCCATACAAAGCTGGTCTATAGGGAGTGGTCCTGGTGGCTTTACATTTATAAAGACAGAAGGTCAGAACTTTTTTAATCAGTGTGATTTGCTTTCATCATCTTCCATTAAAATGTCACTTAGTTCTGCCGATACCCCAACTGAAGATTTAGTTTTTTTGTCCAAGAACTCTCTTAGGATTTGTATTAAATTGGGAAATATGTAGGCAATTGAATAAAACAATTTATTTGACGGAATCAACTTTACAATTAATTAATATATAACTTTTCTACATAAAAGACCATGTCCGACGTCTGTGTACATGTAGCCATGAAAAAGTGTTTTATATACATGTTTTTGCCAGAACATTTCACCCTGTGGAGAATGCGAATCTATATTTAATTTGCGCACTTGCTGTGTACCCATCTTTCGATGAGTTGGCACACCATCGCCACATGGGCAATTTGCATAACGGAAGTAAACACATCAGTCCCAGAACTGGTGCCAATTTTTCCCAGAAAGATGGTCTAAATATGCACATTCGAAAATTGATATTTTGACTTCAAGCTTGAATTGAGATGAAATTATGCAGATGTCCGAAGGTACAAAATGACATGTAATTTTTTTGTTGTCTTTAAACACTTTTTTTCCCCAGTTGGAGATGATTAACAACAGTCAAGATACTTATAAGAATGTAAAAATGATGCCGATCCAGAATGTTATAGAGCAAAATATTTTATTTGATAACAATGCAGAGGCGTCGGATGCAAATTAATATTGGGGCGGCGACAGTCGACCCGATTGGAGCGAGGGAGTGCTAGGGGGGTCCGGGATGGTCTAAATATGCACATTCGAAAATTGATATTTTGACTTCAAGCTTGAATTTAGTTAACGTCACACTCTGGTCACTGGCGTCCAGATCAAATACGGCGGCGACTATTGAAGACATCGGTTTTGTTATTAAGGCCACAAGTCCATTACCCAGTGTGAAGTAATTAGTAATGAAGTGAATTAAACAATCATGAATGTATACTTTTCTTATTTCCACGACGGTCATAAATTGCCTATGTGCCATGTGTACAATTTTCATGGATTTTCCAGACATTGGCCCCGTTCTGAGATTGACGTCACGTTTTTCTGCCCAGATTCTGGGATTGGCCCCCATTCTGGGACTGACGCCTGATCCGAGTCTTACAAATACAGTATATATGAGACATGCCATGCGATTTTGTATTGTCTAATCCCGCATGTACTCTGAAAATTTTGTCAACTTATTTTTTATGTCGTTTACGTAAAATAATTGTAAACATATTTTCATGAAATTATGCATATGTTCGAAGGTACAAAATGACATGTAATTTTTTTTGTTGTCTTTAAACACATTTTTTCCCCAGTTGGAGATGATTAACAACAGTCAAGATACTTATAAGAATGTAAAAATGATGCCGATCCAGAATGTTATATAGCAAAATATTTTATTTGATAACAATGCAGAGGCGTCGGGATGCAGATATATTTGGGGCGGCGACAGTCGACCCGATTGGAGCGAGGGAGTGCTAGGGGGGTCCGGGATGGTCTAAATATGCACATTCGAAAATTGATATTTTGACTTCAAGCTTGAATTTAGTTAACGTCACACTCTGGTCACTGGCGTCCAGATCAAATACGGCGGCGACTATTGAAGACATCGGTTTTGTTATTAAGGCCACAAGTCCATTACCCAGTGTGAAGTAATTAGTAATGAAGTGAATTAAACAATCATGAATGTATACTTTTCTTATTTCCACGACGGTCATAAATTGCCTATGTGCCATGTGTACAATTTTCATGGATTTTCCAGACATTGGCCCCGTTCTGAGATTGACGTCACGTTTTTCTGCCCAGTTCTGGGATTGGCCCCCATTCTGGGACTGACGCCTGATCCGAGTCTTACAAATACAGTATATATGAGACATGCCATGCGATTTTGTATTGTCTAATCCCGCATGTACTCTGAAAATTTTGTCAACTTTTTTATGTCGTTTACGTAAAATATTGTAAACATATTTTCATGAAATTATGCATATGTCCGAAGGTACAAAATGACATGTAATTTTTTTGTTGTCTTTAAACACATTTTTTCCCCAGTTGGAGATGATTAACAACAGTCAAGATACTTATAAGAATGTAAAAATGATGACGATCCAGAATGTTATATAGCAAAATATTTTATTTGATAACAATGCAGAGGCGTCGGAAGCAAATTAATATTGGGGCGGCGACAGTCGACCCGATTGGAGCAAGGGAGTGCTAGGGGGGTCCGGCCCCCCACCCTCAAAATTTAAGAGGCATTAGAAGGTATCACATTTTTGTAGCAAAAGCACTGGTAAAATGGGATAATTCAATGGTAATTTTATGACAATTATTAAAAAGGTTTGTATGAGGTTTCACCATTTATACATATTTGGAAGTGTTCAAAATGCAAATACCAATAGTATACTTATACTATATCATTTTGCGTGTGTGTAATCTCTTTTAGTATGTACATGTATTACAAAAAAAATAAACAAACAACAAATTACAGTCAGTTGTCAGGAATGGCATTGTTCCCGCACTCGGTAAAGTCAATATTTTACATTTGAAATAATTTTTACATAATCGAATTAACATGTTATTACCAGGATACTCACTACATTACAAGTTTTGTTTACCCAAATCACGATCATGTCCCGATCCCAAACTCACAGCCAAAAAAAATATAAAAAAATTTGGTCAAATATTGGGGCGGTGACAGCGGTCGCCGCCCCTGCTGCCCCAGTTACGACACCTCGGGACGGATCGAAAAATGGCAGTGGCAAGAAAAATGCAGAATTGGGTTTTTGAACACATGGAATAATTCCTGATAGTTTATGCTAACACACCAAAATTACCGGCCAATGAAACTTTTTGGGGAAAGGTTTCGTGAATTTTGATTGGTCGATTCTCTTTTCAAGAAGCGCCAATGGGTGAGCCCGTCATTTATACTTATTACTACAAACGAATACATAATATATTTGAAATTGAGTGTTATCCGGGATATAGTAACAAACCATATCCTGTATTATAAAACTAAAAGTTTGAAACTGAAAGTAACAAATCCACGGAAACCAATAATAATGAAAATAAATCACAATACTTTTCTACGGAGACATATGGAGATAACTATTTCGCATAACTAATTCAATGGTAACATGAGAATAATGGAACACTGGACTAACAGTGAAATATTCATTATATAAGCATCATGACTCACCTTTTCATGGAATATCGCTTCCATTTTCAACTTGCTCCTCTGTACACTCGTCTACACGCTTTCTTGTCATTTCAAACTTCTACGCGATCAAGAATAATTAACAAGTTAAAACGTCTAACGCATTTTAAATCTGGGACCAAATAGTGTTGTAATGTCAGTTGTTTTAATATGAAATAGGCACTACCTATGACGGGCGACATTAGTATATGAAACTAAATTTACCAATTGATAGCTTTACCATGATGTTAGTATGCCATAAGCATGATAAACGGTACCGTAGTATATTGTAGTATTGCAGAACTACTTCCCGCAACTACCACAGTGTTACAACTTCTCTATTATAATTAAATGGTGTCATTGTCGCACTTCTCTCATTTGAACTAGTGATACAATTTAGATATTTCCGTTTCATATATAGTACATTAATAGCCTAGGCATAGTGGAGCGCGTGGTCGAGCGGTCTGAGGCGTCGGTCTGCTGATCTTACGATCGTGGATTCGAGCCTCGCGTGCGTTGTGTCGTTGAGCAAGAAACTTTATCCACACTGCTTCAGCCCACCCAGATGTAAATGGGTACCGGCTAAATACCGGGAACATCGATTGTATTTGATTGTATTTGATTGTATGTACATGTACTTATGAATACAAATATGATCCACTAGTGATAAGCCTCAGTATTGAGGGTATACCAGTATATATACTGGCAAAAGCAAAGTATAATAGAAACTGTATTAGTACATTTACGATCATTTTAAGAAAAAATAACAAGGCTAAGAATCTTCAGTGATATTATTCCCAATTTTCGCAATCTCAGTCGTCATTGAGCATGACTGTCACTTCGAGAGTTATACACATTTTGCCCATTTTTGGTATGAATTGTGTTAAGTTTTACATTTAATTTCAATGCTGTGTCAGATGTGTTTGTATCCTGGACTACAGCAACAGGTGCACTAGACGCACACTTGCAATGCATACTTTGTTCTGGTAGTCGTGTTCCCCAATTATCCCGGATCGCTTGACTATGTCTTGTATTTTTAAACTCACATCAGCGAATTTAAGTGCAGCGTGGCGGCTTTAGAAATTCTCCAGGTGTGTCCTTCCAGTGATGCTATTATTTTCTCGATCCCTGGTGGTCTTTGAGCACATTTTGACCATTTTTCGTATTTGTTTTGTCATTTTTACATACAGCTTCACTTAAGTTGTTGGTAAGAGGTACTTGTGTCATGAACTGTGAATACAGCACAGGCCGTGACACAACCGAGCAGGCGCAATAAAACAGCAGTTACAATGCATACTTGTTTCTGTTAGTCATGACCAAATAACAAGGCTAAGAATCTTCAGTGATATTATTCCCAATTTTCGCAATCTCAGTCGTCATTGAGCACGACTGTCACTTCGAGAGTTATACACATTTTGCCCATTTTTGGTATGAATTGTGTTAAGTTTTACATTTACTTTTTTCGATTAACCCAGTGCTGTGTCAGATGTGTTTGTATCCTGGACTACAGCAACAGGTGCACTAGACGCACACTTGCAATGCATATACTTTGTTCTGGTAGTCGTGTTCCCCAATTATCCCGGATCGCTTGACTATGTCTTGTATTTTTAAACTCACATCAGCGAATTTAAGTGAAGCGTGGCGGCTTTAGAAATTCTCCAGGTGTGTCCTTCCAGTGATGCTATTATTTTCTCGATCCCTGGTGGTGTTTGAGCACGTTTTGACCATTTTTCGTATTAGTTTTGTCCTTTTTACATACAGCTATATAGTTACGCCCCCCCCCCTAACCCGAAATCCTGGATCCGCGCCTGCATACAGTCTAAATATGTGCATTAAATGAAGGAGACAATGAGGCGGTTAGCTAGTTCCTTATCCTATCGCACGAAGCCGGTATGTAAGACCGTGACAAAGGCTGAGAGTGAGTGCATGTGATATATGGAGACTCAGCCGTAACAGTGTTAAAAAGTGGACCTCGAGGTTGGGGGGGGGGGGGGGGCGTCGTCCGACAGCTCTGACCCCCCCCCGGCTACGGGCCTGTGCTATTTGACGGTTGGTCAGGGCAAAACATATCATGCAGGCAGGAAATGATCGATATGGCGGTATGCAAAGTATGATGGAATATGTTTTCGGGCCCAGCTACTGACTGTCGTTTCGCAGCTTATCGTTATATACGACATGCTATTATTATTCGAGTTCAGGTGTGGCGTTTATCTGTTGTTATTAGGTTAGATGACAATGTGTTTCACATATTCTGAAGACGAAAGAAAAAGAGAAGATAATACAGGGGGATAATTGCCCATATATTAGTGAGTGGCATGTGTGTGCAAGTATCAGACTGCAGTTGTCTGCCAGTAGGTCCGGACCACACCCCCCCCCCCCCCCTGCTCCCGGCAAAAAAAATAATTAAAAAAATCTACAATACTCGAATAGTTGGATGACTTTTTCGTGGCATAGGTGTCAGGAAATCGCATAAGCGGCGATCTGGCATTTAACATTTTCCTGGGGTGAGGACCCAGACTTTACGATTTCGCGCTCGCGGAGATCGGCTATGCCGATTTCTTATTACACCCCCCCCCCCCCCCCCCCCTATTACAGACCCCCCCCCCCCCCCCCCCCCCCCCCCCCCGCTGCAATTAGTTCTGTATCCAGCCCTGGCATCTCGTTCCCTCGAGATAGCAACTCGTTCTTACGAGATAGGATCTCGTTCCCACTAGATATGATATCGTTACCACGAGTTAGCTATGTCGTTCCCACGACATAGCATCTCGTTCCCTCGAGATAGGTAGCCAATGAAAATGGGGCATAATGACCGCCATATTTCTTTCAGCCAGAGTTGAATATAGTCCGGCAGCCAAAAGCCGATTTTAGGCTTTACCTTGTTTTGAATCTCGTTACCACGACATAGCATCTCTTTCCCACGAGATAGCATCTCGTTACCACTTTGCAGGTCCAGGCCTTCTCGTTTTGAAATCCAACTGATGACAAACTGTCACCCTTGAGCGTTTTGAGAAATTTGCATACATTAAAGATTGCTGCCATATAATAATAATATAGTAGAATTCACTTGAGCAAATTAAGCAATTTAAGAGCGTAAACTGGGTATATTTGACATAGTGATGCAAATTGGCAACTTTAAAATTCAATTCCTTAACTGCGATATGGAAAAAATCCAAGATGGCCGCCAAATTTGACCATTTCATTTCACTAGTTCGTCACAACAAATAGTATGTTTGTTATAATCTTGTTTTTACTGACACAATGAGTGTTTGTTTTTGTAACTTTGCAGTGAAATTGAATAATAGTCTAAATAGCAAAACCCCAAATTGGCCGCCAATTATAAATATATTACATTATACGTGCAATCGTATCTCTACCAGGGGCGGATCCAGCATTTGGGGAAACGGGGTGGGGGTGTCCTATTTTAGAGCTCCACGGAGTCAAGCGAGTATGCTAGGGGGGCCGGGGGCATGCCCCCAGGACAAATTTTGAAATCTAGATGTCCAGAAATGCACTTTCCTGTGTTTTACGTCATTTAAATTCAGACTCCAACTGGTGGTAAACTGTGATCTATGTAAACTCCGTGGCTGAACGGGGGTGGGGGATGCAAACCAGGAACCCCCCCCCCCCTCCACATCCGCCCCTGTCTACATAAGAAAACATATACAATTGCACTCAGACCATATATACTCAAGTGAAAAAGTCTTGTCCCCTCTACTAGATTGCGGCTTGTATGTTTATCGTGGGTGAAAACAAAGAAAACACAACTTTAATATGAAATTTATTCATTATCGAAGGTAATGGTATGAAATTCATTAGGATATGAAAATCGTGTGTATGCCATATCAGCTATGCAAATGAAAACGCCGTAATCCCAAATTCACAAAAGTCAATACCGTGTATGTCCCCCATTAGCTCGAATCAATGCGTTGCACCGTCTCCTCATAGAGTCGATAAGGTCGCGAATTGTTCCTTGCGGAATGTTGGCCCGCTCGTTCAAAACGGCCGCTTGAAGTTCGTTGACGTTTCTCGGCTGATGTGGACGTTGACGTAATTTACGTTTGACGTTGTCCCATAGATGCTCGATAGGATTTAGATCCGGACTTCTCGCTGGCCATTGAAGAACATTCACGTTATGTCTCTCCAAGAACCGTGAGTCGCGTTAGCAGTGTGGCTTGTGGCATTGTCTTGCTGAAACATCATGTTACGGTTAACGTCAAACAACGGAACAACAACCGGCGCCAGTACAACATCTCTGTATTTGGCTGCGTTCAAATTTCCTTCAATTGGCACCAAACGCGTCTTGTGGTGAAAACTTATGCCGCCCCAAAACATCTTCGATCCACCGCCGTACCTGTCTTTCTCTAACACACAACAATCGGCGTAACGTTCGTTCTTGCGTCGATATACGCGCGTCCTACCGTCGTGTGTTGACAAGTTGAATCTGCATTCGTCGGAGAACACAACATTATTGCAGTCTCTCCGAGTCCATCGCAGATGATTTCTGGCCCAAACAAGGCGATTGTTCCGATTCCGTCGTGATAGGATAGGCCCAACGTATGATCTCCGCGCTATGTAGCATCTCGTTACCACGCCATAGCATCTCGTTCCCACGAGATAGCATCTCGTTACCACGACTTAGCTATGTCGTTCCCACGATATAGCATCTCGTTCCCTCGAGATATCATCTCGTTCCCACGAGATAGGATCTCGTTCCCACGAGTTAGCTATGTCGTTACCCGACATAGCATCTCGTTCCCACGAGATAGGATCTCGTTACCACGAATTAGCTATGTCGTTCCCACGAGATATCATCTCGCTACCACGACATAACATCTCGTTCCCACGAGATAGCATCTCGTTACCACGAGTTAGCTATGTCGTTCGCACGACATAGCATCTCGTTCCCTCGAGATAGGTAGCCAATGAAAATGAAGCATAATTACCGCCATTTTAGTCCGACAGCCGGTAGCTTAACATTGTTTTGATTAACATAGTTTTGTTATTGGCGATTTTGCTTGTCCATGCCATCCACATCCAGAATCCGGCTAATGACACTCTGTCCTCTTTGAGCGTTTGGAGAAATTTGCATAAATTAAAAATGGCCGCCAGACAGAATTATAGTATGCCGTGTGAGGTATTGAAGTAATTCAAGAGCGTAAAGTGGATTTACTTGACTTATCAGATAAGCGGTCAACATTTTTAATATTCAATTAAATTCACTGTGACATGGAACAAATCCAAAATGGCCGTCAAATGTAACATATTTTACATATACTGAGCAAAACTAGAAACGTCCCTCCATGTTTAAGGAAAGATTCATCAAAAACCAAAAGGGTTACTTTTAAAAATCAAAATGGAAAAACAAGTTCATTCATTTCTGTATCAAAGCCAATAAATTGCATTTGGATATCTTGTTAAATATTCGAGAGATAACCGGCCAAGGGCGATAGGGGTCAAAATCAAAAATCACAAAAACTCAGAAATGTGTTACTTAATGTTTAGAGATGGAATTTCAATAAGTAATGTGGCAAATTCAGTAAATCTCGTTAGTACCGAGTGTGGCCACCATTTGCATGAATGCATGCAATGATCCTACGCCGCATCGACGTGACGTAACGCAATACCAGTGTGTTGGGCAAATTCCTCCATTCCCGTTGTAACGCCCGTGTAAGATCGCGAACATTGTCAATCTGATGGTTAGCTCGTGCTTTGCGGCCCAGCTCATCCCATATGTGCTCAATGGGATTGAGATCCGGGAGACCGCGGGCCATGGCATGACGTCGACGTTGTTTTGCTGTAAGTATTGAGTGGTGACCCTGGCTACGTGAGGGCGGGCATTTGTCGTGCATCAATGTCACACCAGGACCATGCTGACGGATAAATGGTAAGGCATGTGCATTTAGCACATCTGCAACATAACGTTGTGCATTGATGTTGCCCTGTACAACAACCAAATCTGTCTTCCGGTTTCCCATGATCCCACCCCAGACCATTACGCTCCCTCCCCCAAACCTGTTCTTCTCAACAATGCAACAATCGGTGAATCTTTCATTTTTACGCCTGTATACCCGTAATCTTCTGTCAGCAGGACTAACTGTGAACCGAGATTCATCGGTGAACAAAACTCGGTTCCAGTCAGCCCTTCTCCAGTTCAGATGACGTCGCGCCCATAACAGTCTGGCAGCACGGTGACGTTGGGTCATTATCTGACCAGTGTACGGGCGGCGTGCCCGGATTGGTTGGGCGTTACGACGTAACCGGTTGCGAATGGTCTGCCCTGAGACACCGTATCGCCTAGCAGTGACTGTGGCTGCCAATCGACGTTGACGTAAGTGCGTCAACGTAATGTAACGATCGGCTCTAGCCGTCGTTACACGAGGCCTACCAGGTCGCTGCCGGTCGTGAACAGCCCCCAGTCTGCTGGTACCGGGCTGCAAGACGATCAATCGTCTTCCGACAGCAACCAAACCGAGGCGCGACCGCCCTGGCGGCCATCACACCCGCAAGCATCCCAATTGCCTGATTTCGCTCGTTTTCGGAAAGCCGTGGCATATCGAAAACAGTGAAAAAATTAAAAAAGTTTTTTAATTTTCCGAATAGCCCCTATCGCATGAATGGTACGACATGAACTGAATCACCTTATCGATGACAAGTATAGCGTGCACGTGCAAAAAGTGGAAATCAACGTTCCGGTCACTGGCCGCTATGTAAACCGTGTGTATCGGCTAAACTCTACACGATCGTATTCTGAACATCGCCATGGTTTAAAATACATGTACTTTGAACATGTGGTACATACATAGACAGAGCTACACCGGCTATAAAACAGGGACGTTTCTAGTTTTGTTGAGTATATAATTAACTACTCTCACACTCTATATCAAAGCAAACATGATACTGATATTGGATATATTGCAACAAGAAACGCTTTCAGTACGTTCGATATGTTCGTAGACAAGTTGTTGATCAGGGGAAGTCCAAGATGGCCGCCACATATAGCTATAGTATCATATAACAACAATGTAAACGGACTGATAATTAAGTATATAACTGCATATTAACGCCATATCGTAGTAAATTGGTATAGATGTATTGGATTTAGGCATACTCTTAACGTTTTCAGTAACTTAGAACCATAATTAAATAACTGATAACTGTGCCAATAGCAGAAGTCAAAAATGGCCGCCAAATATTTAACAAAAAAGTCACGTTGCCTTATACTGCGCAAATTGCATACTAATTACTGGAGCTATTGATTAGTTTAAGCATATTAGTATACATATATCAGGTTTATTGACACATTGAACGTTGTATGTAACTTTGAACTTTCAAATGCAATATTATACAATTGTGTCAATAGAAAGAAGAAGCCTTAGATGACCGCCAGATATAAATTACCTGGCAATGACAATCATAATGTGTAATGATTAAAATATGAAATGTCACGTTGACCTATTACAAAGAAAAAACACATATGTATGTCAATCTTGTGTTCTCTTGTAACCTTATTATGTAATAAGACACGTGTTTCAATAGCAGAAGTCCAAGACGGCTGCCAAATATAAATTATAGCAATCATCGTTTAATAATTAAGTTCAGTCCAGCTCCATAGGGAGCACACTGCTATAGCAATAGTTTACAAATGTATGTCAATGACGATCGCATAATAATGAAATGATTATTAAAATGGATAGCACAGTAGAAAAGTGAGACCCATAAGAAACCAACGCAATAAATACTTCCTAATAAGCAAATGACATGCTCACCTCGGTGGTCGCAGAACCTTCAACGCGGCACAAACATGCACTCCACGATCAGCGGTGTACGGTCCCAAAACGAAAGCAACTGTGCATACATTACATAAACAGTATAACAAATGCAGAGCAAGCACAACAACAACTATTCCCCAATGAACTACTGGTAAAGTAACAGGACAGTGCATAAAACAGAACACTTGGATGGTTGAAACTGAACTGTTTGGCAAACCTCCCGCTTACCTCGCCATCAAGCTTCAAAAGGACATCAATATACAAGGCAATCAAAAAAACGAATAATATATCATACGATAACGACAAACTAATTAAAACGAAATACATAGTATACATGAAATAATGAAAGTTAATATTGTAGATATGACTATAAGAAAAGAAGAAGATATGATGGCACAAATACTCTAGCCTGCAAGGGATGACAGTTACGTTGCTTAGCATTGTCATATTAGTATATTAAATTTCGTGACTACTGCATTTCTTATATCCATTGCATTGTACCTTGAATGCTGTCATGTTGTATATATTGGTGTGTACTATGTGTATTGTAGTCTACAATGACTATAACAGTTATTGTTACCGTCAGTTAGTAGTGGCTCAACTGGAATGACTGTCGTATATATCATTCCAATGTGTATTAGTTGTGTCCACACTATAATATTTATTCAACATTATCTCAGAGTTTTTCTCAGAATTATTGAATTTGTGATTAAATTTGATTTCTTTGTTCAGCATTTACGTATGTTAACATGTCATATGCATGCACTCCATATTGAGTTGTATGTAATAAAATCAACTGCACATGCATGTCAGACGTTGAATTCCGACTTTTGTCATTTGAAACCTAGAATGTTATAGATGTATTACATTATCTCATCATACACATATAATTTGCTTTACATAATCAATACAAATCTGAATATATATCAATTGTTTGCAGTTTACCAAATGATAAGTGATATTAAAAGGTACATAAATCACCATGTACGTACGCCCTTTAGTAGGATGTATGTACCTTTCGCATAAAAAATAACTTGCCAGAATGTAATAATATCAGTGGGAGTCCTTAGTTGCTATGGGAATAACGCTAATGGGACCGTTGATATATATATATGTGTTCTCCATTTGTACTAGCTAGGTTAGCCAATTCGCGTGATTTCACAGTGAATTTGTTGAGCATTGAAGCGTTTGGAACCAATGGTATGAAAGAAAACCTCTTGCATTCATTCAAATTAGGAAGTCATTAATGTTTACTGTAAAGTTCCACCCTACATATTCTTGACAACGCCCACTATGTAAGTTATAATTACATACTTTGGTGTCAGAATATTGTCAGCATGAATGTTGATGTGGAATGGCAAGACAAGAAGGCTTTCCAAAATAAACTGAATAAGCCAACGTATATAACCAAGTGTACTATTTATAAGTATATGATTTGATTACTAGTAGAATGTACTATATTATTATCCGGCGCCAATTTTTAGACTTCTGTTGTTGAACGTTGTCTAATGGTGTATATTAAGTTAAGAAAACAAACGATCATTTTGACTTAATACCACGTATTTGGTATAATTACATTCTTAGATGTGACATACGAGTCCTATTATATAAGCTAATTGCTACAACAATATCAAAATAGTTGGCGGCCATTTTGGACTAAAGCTGTTGAAACAATGATCTAATTGTGTGCCTAAGGTACTAAAATCATTGTGTATCTAAATACAATATTCGTATGCACATTTGCTCTGATAAAGGGTCTGAGTGCAATTATATATGTTTTCTTATGAAAAGATACGATTGCACGTATAACGTATTATATTTATAATTGGCGGCCATTTTTGGAGTTCTGCTATTTAGACAATTATTCAATTACACAGAAAAATTACAAAAATAAACATTCATTGTTTGAATAAACCCAAGATTATAAAAAGCATACTATTTGTTGTGACGAACTAGTGAAATTACGTCAAATGGTCACATTTTGCTGCCATTTTGGATTTTTCCCATAGTGCAGTTAAGGAATTGAATTTTAACGTTGCCAATTTTCATCACTATGTCAAAGACACCCAGTTTACGCTCTTAACTTGCTGAATTTCCTCATGTTAATGCAACTATATGGCACACTATATCCGTATTTGACAGCCATCTTGAATTTGTGCAAATAAATATCTTAAGGGTGACAAGCTTGTCATCCGTTGGCTTTCAAAACTAGAAGGTCTGGACATGCAAAGTCAGTAATAAAAAACAACATTTTATTCAAAACAAGGTAAAACCCCAAATCGGCCTTTGGCTGCCGGACTATATTCAACTCTGGCTGAAAGAAAAAATGGCGGTAATTATGCTGCATTTTCATTGGCTACCTATGTCGTGGGAACGAGATGCTATGTCGTGGTAACGAGATGCTATCTCGTGGGAACGACATAGCTAACTCGTGGTAACGAGATCCTATCTCGTGGGAACGAGATACTATGTCGTGGTAACTAGATGCTATCTCGTGGGAACGACATAGCTAACTCGTGGTAACGAGATGCTATCTCATTGGAACGAGATGCTATCTCGAGGGAACGAGATGCTATGTGGTGGGAACGACATAGCTAAGTCGTGGTAACGAGATGCTATCTCGTGGGAACGAGATGCTATGTCGTGGTAACGAGATGCTATGTCGTGAGAACGACATAGAACAATAATTGCGCATGTCCCTTTTAAGCTGCCGTACAAATGGATATCCCGTGCGATCTTGTGTGTATAATTTTATAATTATACGTCATCAATTCATCTCAAAATATGAAATTATAAAAGGGGACAAGACTTGTTCACTTGAGTATATTAGAGCAAATGAGCATACGAATATTGTATATAGATACACAATGATGTTAGTACCTTACACTAATAGATCTTTGTTTCAACAGCATTAGTCCAAGATGGCCGCCAACTATATTGATATTATTGTAGCAAATAGCTTATATAATTACACTCGGATGTCACATCGAAGTATTAAGTCAAGATTCCTAAGTTAATATACGTACACCATTAGACAACGTTCAATAACAGAAGTCCAAAATGAGCGCCGGATAATAATATAGTACATTATACTAGTAATCAAATCATACACTAATATAATATTTAAAATAGTACATTTGGTTATATACGTTGGATTATTCAGTTTATTTTGGAAAGCCTTCTTGTCTTGCCATTCCACATCAACAGTCATGCTGAAAATATTCTGACACCAAATCCAAGATGGCTACCAAACTTATATAGTGGGGCGTTGGCAGGAAGATGTAGTGTGGAACTTTGCAGTAAACGTTAATGACTTCCAAATTTGAATAAATACAAGAGGTTTCATTTCATATCATTGTTTCCAAAAGCTTCACTGCTCAACATGTTTACTGTGAAATAACACGAAGTGGTTAACCTGGCTAGTACAAATGATACATATATATATATTTCCAGCGTTCCATTAGCGTTATTCCAGTTTCTCGCTAACATTACTTGCGTTAAACCAGTTTAACATGCATAGCAAGCAAGGACTCCCACTGATATTATTACATTGTGACATAAGTTGTTTTTTCTGCGAAAGGTACATAATTTCCTCAGAAGGACGGTATGTACATAGTGATTGATGTACAACCTTTTGATATCACTTATAATTTGGTGTACAACCTTTTGATATCACTTATAATTTGGTAAACTGCAAGTAATTGATAGAATTTCAAATTGTTAGTGATTCGGTAGAGCAAAATATATTTGTATGATGAGATAATGTAATGTTTATATAACATTCTTCTTTTCAATGATAAGTCGGAATTCAACGTCTGACATACATGTGCAGTTGATTTTATTACATAAAACTCAATATGGAGTGCATGCATATGATATTTTAAAATAATAAGATATGAAATCGCCAGAGTACGTAAATGCTGAACAAAGAAATCAAATGTAATCACAAATTCAATAATTCTGAGAAAAACACTGATATAATGTAAAATACATAATATAGTGTGGACACAACTAATACACATGGACATGATATATATAACATTCATTCCAGTTGTGCCACTACTAAATACTCTATCACGGTAAAAATAAATGGTATAGTCATTGCAGACAGCAGTACACATAGTACACAACAATATATACAACATGACAGCCTTCAAGGTACCATACAATGGATATAAGGAGTGCAGTAATCACGAAATTTACTGTACTTATATGACAATGCGGAACAACGTAACTGTCATCCCTGGCGGCTAGAGTTTTTGTGTCATCATATCTTCTTCTTTTCTTATAGTCATATCTACAATATTAACTTCATTCATGTATACTGTGTATTTCGTTGTGATTAGTTTTTCTTTATCGTATGATATTTTTTTGATTGCCTTGTATGTTGCTGTCCTTTTGGAGCATGATGGCGAGGTAAGCGGGAGGTTTGTTAAACAGGTTCAACCATCCAAGTGGTCTGTTTTATGCACTGTCCTGTCCAAGGTGACATCCTTCTTGTCATGTTTCCGTGAAATGATTGGGAATTGATTTTCCTGTTACTTTACCAGTAGTTCATTGGGGAATAGTTGTTGTTGTGCTTGCTCTGCATTTGTTATACTGTTTATGTAGTGCATGTGCATGCACTGTTGCTTTCGTTTTGGGACCGTACATCGCTGATCGTGGAGTGAATTTTCTTTGCCGCGTTGAAGGTTCTGCGACCACCGATGTGCGCATGTCATTTGTTTATTAGGAAGTATTTATTGTGTTGGTTATGGGTCTAACTTTTCTACTTTTCATTATTACGCGATCGTCATGCATTGACATACATTTGTAGAAATGTTGCAATATTGACATGATAATCCATATGTTACACATTAAACCACACAACAGCTAAACATAGATTAGCGCTTCATACGCAGTTGTACGTACATACATCGGGTACATAAATTAATAACATCTTGGCTAAGAGTTACCGTTCGCAACGCTATTTTTTAGCTCTTCGAAATGCACTTTCCTGTGTTTTACGGCATTTAAATTGAGACTCCAACTGGTGATAAACTGTGATCTATGTAAACTCCGTGGCTGAAGGGGGGGGGGGGGGGGCGTTGCAATCCCGGACCCCACCCCCTCCCCCAGTATTGAAACTCATCGACCATGAATCACATATACAAGTAGTTATAAACTAGAAATGATGTTTGTACAAACATGGATATGCCCTCTTGGCATACATGACAGTGAAAACTGGCTAAGTGTTTCAGCGACCTTGTCACGGTAAAAAAGGTCAATGTCAAGTTAATGGTGGCATGAGTGTGTGGCAAATGTTCATGTGATTCAAGTATCCAAGTATTGAAGCAATCGTTCGCATAATGTTGAAGATATTACATGTTGGAAAACTCTTACAAACCTTTAGACGTAAATGTACACGGACGGACGTACGGATGTACGGAATCCTTAGAGCAACGCAATATGCCCCTTCCCCCCACCCTTGCTATAGCACAGGTGGCATAATTAGATATGGCATTCGGCACACGAATGTCCATACTGCTAGTTATAGTGGGCGACTGGATAGTTTTATAGGCAGGAAGATAACGAACTCGATGAGAAACTGTGTATATATTAATACACTACATGTATTTCTTCAAGTGATAAGAAGCTAATCCGGCAAACTATTTAACCAAAACTTCTAAGTGTTTAAGAGAAAAGTTGTGCTGAAAGAATATTGTAATCCTTCAAAGGAAAAAGAACTTATGACATAATTGAGAAACTACGGAAAACTTCTTAACTGGAGCCACGGACGGACGGATTTGATTTAATGGCGTTTAACGGCCTGTCAACAACTAAGGTCATTTGAGAACTGAATATTTACAGAAAAGATATACATGTATATTTAGCCCTGAAATTAGAATAACATGGCGTGGTGTCAGGTCCTCACCACACCAGCCACTTAGCCCCACTCCCCGAAAGTGTGTAACAGGATTAGTACTTAATATCTTATTACCTTTATGATGGCTATAAACGGAGTCAACTCTCACGTACCAGAAAGCCAAAAATGTACCTGAGGGTCAAACCAGGTATAAAGGAATTTCATTAACCCATGAATCCCACACGGATGGACGGACAAACAGAACAAACACCATATGCCTTCCGGCTCTACCGAGACCAAGGACATAAACACGGGCATACATTACTATTCTTACACGGGATAAATGGACTTCACTGGTTCTATGCACATTCCAAGATTTAAAAATTCCAACAGAAAGATAGAAGATCTCAAACAATATTCTATTTTATATGATATTTATGAATCAAGTCAACACAATTATGCAAGAAGTCTCTGGCGCGCATACCTGTTTCATAAACCTCTTATCACCTGGAAATAAGTATGTGATGCTGTTAACCTGTCTGTATACCCTGCAAATTGCAGAACAATTAGATATGCTATTTCAGTGAGCAGACATCACTCACTATTTTCGCATCTAGCTGAAACCCTCAATGAATAAAACAGGTTTAAAAGTAGCAGCAAAATATGAAATATCTTTAATATTATAGGTTCCGGTTATTTATAGGCACCTATTACCGTCGAGGCAAGGCATTAGCAAAGCAAATAATAAACACTTTATAACGTTTTTAAAAGAGTACTGCACACGTTTTAATACGGTTTGGTGTATTACAGTAAAACAGAGCTCCAGATAAGCTGCGTATTTGCTTAAATCCCTAATTAAAATTGCCAAAAAACAAATTTAAATCAGAAGTAGCGATTATTAAAAAGCAATGCCTGGGATCTCAACTTCTTTTTTTCTTACTCAATAATTAACCAAACTTGTGTATACACTGTATGTATTCCTGCCACATTACCATTTACTGATGTCTTACTTAAGGAGAAGAATTCACATAAGCTCACATTGAGCTTGTTTTCTAATCCTTATTCACAATATTTGTCCATGAATGTTGACGTATACATGTATTCAATCTGAAATAAAATACTGTTTAAACTAAAAAGCAATAACAATTTTGTGGTACCTTTACCATGCTGCAGAAAACAATAAACAGACCACAAATATAGCATATCTTTCTTATTTTCCATGAAAACACATCTTGGCATTTCATTAGAATTGTCTCCAAGGAGACAATTCTAATGAAATGCCAAGATATGTTTTCATTTGGAAGCAAACTATTCAATAATTGCTGTCTCTTGATGTGTAAACAGTAGTGTGATTTTATTTTACCCAATTAAAATTGTGAAATACCCAATTGCTTCAGAAATTATGGAGTGACAATACTCAACTACTAATTTCTTATCTGGAGCCTGATTACTGCTACTGAGAGTACTTGATACGATGAAAAGACTGCTGAAAGATGCATGTGAAATTACCAAGCTGACAGTTCAGAGGTTTTGAAATGTTAATGAGTTGAAATACATGTATGCATGTACTCTAATGACATCATATGGGAAATAGAGAATAGTAGGTTAGTGCCATGAATGGGAAAAATATCTGGCAAGGCTTAGGAAACGGGATGGGCGAGGCTCTGCCGAGCACATCCCGTTTCTGTACCGCGCCAGATATTTTTTCCCATGCACGGCACTAACCTACTATTTTATTTATCCCGTCAACACCTACAAATGGCTTTAAAATGCAAAAACAAATAACCCCAGCCACCGCACATATTCATACGCAGTGATTAGATTGCATCGACAGGATATCAAAAATGTTTCACGGCACAGTGTTTCACGGCACATACGCACTGTGTTGACGGGATACATTGCATATCATAACTTTATATATATTAATTCAAATGTTCTGCCATTAGTGTCATTTAATATGTGAATTACAATATTTCAATAACAGAAATTATTTTAGGCACAGACTATATTTTTAATTAGGTTTTAAGGAATATAATTAGTTCTAATTTGCATAAATTTGCATAACTTGTGCAGATATTTAGATCTCTGTAACTTATGACTGGGTTCACATATTGTGATACGACTTTCAGAATTTAGTTTGTAGTCTCAGTGACTATTCAATCAAATAATAAAAAGACAATGAAAAAAAAGTCTGCAGTTCTTCTATAAATAGTGTATAAATATAAGAACGCCACCACCGGCATGTATCCCATCGCTGTGGTGGCTGAATCACGAACGTGCACATTGATACGGTAAAGAAGTTATAGGAGAATAGAGGAATGCGCATGCATCTACTGAAAGAAATATGAATGATGACAAACATGCATATGAAGTTTCAAGTGAACTAGAGCATGTGATCAGGATCTCACGGATACCCCCGGCCGAAACCTTGTCCGACCAACAAATATTTTCATTTGGCCTTGACATTTTGTATGAAAGCTACATGGGTGGACTATAGAATGAAAATGTGGATGATGATAACAAAGTATCTGAAGTTTCAAGTCAAGCTGACTGACCGTTGCAGAGATAATGAGTACCCAAAAACTTTAACGCAAATACGACACACGGGCATCCCTACCATACACCCTTTAGGCGGTACATCCATTGTTTTCAGACAAAACAATGACCACCTTTGAAATAATAGGCTTAAGCTGTTACGGAATAAGTTGCATTGCTTTCTTTTGTCTTAGGCCGGTGGGGGGGGGGGGGGGTGGTATACTTGCTCATATGGTAAAGAGGTTATAGCAGAATGAATGTATTGAAGTGGGAATTTAAAAGCTATGTGATCTTGACCTAGGGCAAGAGGGAGCATGCTGTGTTGGGAAAGTCAAGTCTGCGTTTCAAGTCTGTGGATGAAGTGGTTAGGAAACTATATATGGAGCACGGAAAACTGTAACGCAAATATTGACAGACGGACTAACAGACGGATGGACGGAATTACAAACCCTATATACCCCTCGACATACTTCGTATGCCAGGGGGCAGAGGGGGTATGAAGAGGAACAAGACGGGGGCAAGGAATGAACATATGAATGATGTGAAACGAAACATGAAATTTCAAGCCAGTTGGTCGTACAGTAAATCAGTTACAGAATAATTGAGAAACGCGCTGGACACACATTTCTGAGTGATTTGACATTGACCTTGAGCATGGGAAGAGCATGAGTGGGGTGGTGAATGAAAATATGGATGATAATAAACATCACATGAAGAGTGAGGCCAATCGGTTAAACAATAAATTTGTTTGTTGGGGTTTAACGGCCTGTCATCAGCGACGGTCATTTAAGGCCGGAGGTTAAACAATAAAGAGGTTATAGAAGTTATTTGTACTAGACATTGGGTGTGGGGAGCGCATGGGTGGGGTGTGGAATGGAAATATGGATGAAAATAAACATGCACATGGAGTTTCAACCCAACTAGAGGAAGTGATCAGTGGCTCACGGATACCCCCGTCTGCCGCAAGGACCGACAAATAAAAACCTTTAAGGCAAATATTACGGACGGACATAGTTTCCAATATATGATTAGTGTCTCTAGGTTAAATATAAGAGTTCATAATTAGTAGCCAATTTTTCATAGAATAGTGAAAACACACACGAATTGCAAACAAAAATGTGCTTATGCACCTATTGATCGCTGATAGAAAATCATTAGTCGATGATTGAGCATGTGATATTAATCAACGATTCCTTAATTAATTGATTAATCAGAACATCACTAGCGCACGCATATACTGGGCGCAAATGTAGAAGTTATTTGGCCATGGATATGGGGAGAGAATGGATGGTGCGGGGAATGAAAGTATAGGTGATAATGAACATGTACATGAAGTTTCAATCCAATCGGACATACGGTACAGAAGTTACTGGCGAGTGGAAAACAGGACAGACAGACGGACGACTTTTGCATCCCTATATCTCATTTTTGCTACCCGATGGGATAACAACAAACGCATAGTATTTGCAACATATCAAGGCTAACACAATCCTCTAAATCATACCAAATGTTAGTCCGATATCATCGGAGTACTATTGGGTATGATCTAGAAGATTATTTTGTCGTTCATACCACAAAGTATCTGTGAGCTCATGTGACTTAACTTTGATTTTGTCTACGTACTATGTATTTATTATATATATAATCACGGGGTCTGTTGAATCAGAAAACTTTTAACCTCCATCGCTGGCACATGTAATGCTGTTATATCCACATTCACATTCTTACGCACCAGGTGGGTAAGGCTCGTCTCTTTGATGTCGCCGTGTTCCACCCTTGGAAGCAATTCCTTAAGGTTGATGTTTGTTTCTGGGCAATGTAATGGCGTTGAAGCAAATCCACATTTATAGCCTTTTCGATGTAATATTAAACTTGTACCGTTGTACGTCAAATCCGATTTGACCAGTGTTCTCAAGCTGACGATTGTTGCATCACATGGGAAGGGTTTTTTCATTGGATGAAACTTTAAAGCCATAACATCTGTACTTATTGGTGTATACAGTTTTTGTATTGGCTGTTGGAGGAATTCATTCTGAACAATACTTTGTATTGATGGATATGTATATTTATCATTATAATTATTATTTTCGTTTTTCATGTTTACTTTTGTAAAAGAAGTATCGCTACTGCTATGATTACCACCAATATTCTCGATTTGTAAAACGAACTTTGAAATTGTCAATTTATTATCAGTGACACCTTCAGATAAACCCCTTTCATCATCATATATGAGTTGTCGATCCAACATAACCTCTAGCCAACCTTTCTCCAAGGATGCAACACCATGTGACTGGCCAGCATGCAGAGTTACTCTCTTTGTCTCATCTTCAATGAGCGTCATTGTAGTCATTGGATAATAGTTACGCTCTATGTTCTTCATCGATACGTCACTAGGATTATGTTTTCGGCCTATCATCTGAAATCCATTCTCGTCAGTGTAGAAGTGACCAATTTTGTTTTTGATGTTTGTCTGTATTCGCATAATGAGTTCCCTGTCAGCCATGTTGATTATGTTCATATCTAGCGCATTCTGTATATACAGATTATGACCCTGAAGCCCCGGGTGATTATAAAGTCTCACTTTATGGAGTAGATTCACGAAGACAATATGGACTTCCGACATAAATGGTCCTTCGATAACTCGTATTGTGGGATCTCCAAAAGCAACCTCACGTGCTGGGCCATTAGGAAAGAATATATAAGCCCCGCTACCTCTCGAAATATATGTCTTAAAGTTTATATCTACCACAGTTTCACTATTTGATGTTTTATCTATGAACTTAGTTAGCATTCCATTGTATTGATTAAAGCGGGCACCAATTTTATCGTTTTCAATGTATATATGAGCAGTAGATTTGCCTCTACCTCTCGGACGTTCCTGTTCAAACATAAGGTCAGGTGGCACTACAAGTTCTTCTGTGTTGTACATCGTGATTTTTGCCCAAAAGTTATTCAGCTTTGATTTCATGGGAAGTGTAGTGAAAATATAAGCTTCTACTCCAAGAGCAGGGATTTCAGTTAGAAACACAACTTCAAATGATGATGGACTAACTTCAGTCACAGACGAAAATATAGGATTAATCTGGTAAGCCACAACTTCTTGATTTGAATTTCTAATTTCAAAATCTGCAGAACTGGTGATTACTTCAACAAATTCTGACCTATGTTGAGTTGTTGGATTGAACAGAACAATCCGGACGCCCATCTTATTTGGTGATATCCTCTGATGTAATGATGACACACGTGGATCATCGCGTATCAATTCCGGGACGAGGATTGGTGTGCCCGGAAGTTTACCCTTCGTTAGGAGAAATTGGGCTGATGCCTGAATGACGGATTCCGTATTCTCAAACGCATGATTCAATTTGTTCTCATAATCGTAAACGACAAATGACCTACCTGTGCCGGTTATAGCATCATGATGAAGAAACAATGCCAGGTTCCTTCTCGATTCTCTCAATTTTTCTGAATCCGTCTTAAAATCCTCATAATGGGCCTCCCAAATTCCACTATAAGTATGCACTAAAGTGTGTAATATATCAGCGGCTCTCAAACGGGACTCTACTTCTCTGGAGAAACGCTTATCAAATGGACGGGTTGAAAAGTACCCTGTCCAGTACGCTGAATTATGGTCAGAATAAGGGAAGAAATCTCCGCTGATCAATGAAAATTCTTTCTTGCCATGTGAATTAATATTCCTAATGCTGTTAAAGTAATCTTTCAAAGTTCCAAACTTTAATTTTATCTTCCAGTCCTTTCTTGAATTCATGTAGTCCATCAGTTTCTTATAATTTTCGTATTGCTGGTCCCACTCTATGGCATTATTGTATCTAAAGTCATCACCCAACGGAACGAGTATTGTCTTGTACTTGTATAGGCTTGCTTTCAGTCTGTACTGTTCAAATAATATTTGTGATTGTTTGGCTAGATTCTCTTTATTTACTTCCCGCATAATATGGAACATAGGTTCTCCTGGTACTTTTCTATAATCAAACATGGCACACACAAACTTGTCTGGTCCACAAGTTTGATGGAGACTGTACAACATGTACGGCATCACATGGCACAAGATATCACCCGAGCCAGTCTGGTCCCAGTATTGTTTCCAACTAAACTCCAGGTTTCCTTCCGCCGCTAGTGCAGCCTTGGTAGCCTGGTGTATCCGCTGAATCACCATATTCTTCATATTGGACTTCTTCCATAGGTATGGCATGGTACCGGAATGTCCGAATGGGTCTATGGACCAGCTATTCTCTGGGTTGATGCCTAAATTCTCGACAACCCACTGATGGCCCTCCAACAGCTGATCTATAACGGAAACATAATGAGTGGATGCCTCGTCTACCATCACCCAGGCTCCAGATACGATCTCCAATCGGCCAGATCGAATCAACTCCAATGTCTGGTCCTTAATCAGCGGTTTTTGTTCTTCCCACCATCTTCTTAAGAACACAATCTCAGCCCATATGAATGTCATATCCTCATACAGGTGCAGTTTCCGAACCATGTTGTCCAGGATATGTTTCACATTTCCAGTGTAATACTGGTCCACTGTCTCCAGCCAGCCTGGGTCGACGTGTGAATGTGGGACTATTATCACAGTTAGCTCTTCGAGATCTGGGCCATATGCCGCCTCCTTTACAGGCGGATGGGGCAAATTATACTGACCATTGCTGTAAAGTTTATAGTCTGTCTTATCCATCAGGTCTAATGTTGATATGACACTCTCTGTGTCCTGGACGTCTGGCTGACATTTGCTTTGGTCCACTGTACCAAGACCAAGTCGTGCAGATATAGGGTTGTTAGCGAGAAATAGCTTGAGACTGTCCTTATGTGTAGTAAACAATTGTGGAAGATTGTTGGTATATGAAAGTATGGCATATACGAGGCAAAGGCATACTGCCGCCAGCATTAACACGACTCGATGTGAAAACTTCATCCTCGTGCGTTTCTGGAAGACTGGATTTATAGTTTATCTGCGTATCTCAATGATTCATATTCACTCTTCTATACAACTGGCAGGTCCGGGCTGACGTACACCTGTAAAATACAAATACGTATATGTGACTTAGAGAAATGACGCTTATGGCTTGTCTGGTCAGTTTAGCTTTTGATCTGCAGAATGATACTACTGCATGTATACTATTATTTATATAGAACTATGACAGTGTTTACACTAATTGGATGAGGATTGTGCAAACACAGATCAGACTGTGTGAATGCTCTTGACCTATACTGGTCGCAATGATCATAGGCCCAAATTTTCCAGTCACAGTGACATATAATGTTCTTTTCTGCATTTGTTTTATTTTTTCATCGCAAGTATACATGCATGTTGTTACCACTCTCGACGAGACGGTTCAATGTAGTGGTAACATAGACTTATTTCAGATATATTTTAAATATTTTTTAGATTTAATGTTTTTAACAGACAAATGTTTGTCGGCAGAAAATGGTGGAACAGACAGTAATAGTTTTCATTGATTGACATTTGACATCTGTTCAACAATAAACTTATACACAGTGACTAGAAAATGGGTTAATAGAACACAGATTCCCCACCTACATGTACACCTTTGTTAGTAAACGAGGCGCAATTGCAATATTCCAAATGTACAAGCTCACCAAAAACGTTAACCAAACAAATAAATATGTAAATCTTGCAATTGTAGGTCAATGTCATATAAAATTTGTTTGATTCCCAGTGGGTTGCAGTGCACAGCACTGGTCCATAATAGTATGCGAGTATGGTGGCTGTAAGACTATACTATTGAAGATACAAACTCATAAGAAAACTACCGTGAGACAGATAGTGAGTGAGTGAGTGAGTGAGTGAATAGGGTTTAACGTCCGCTTTTCTGACATAGAGGTACAAGCCTCAGGGAGTCTACACGCAGACGGGCTGAGACAGACAGACGGACGGGATAGACGGGTAAGGGTAACACTATATTCCCTCTCCACGAGTTTGGTGGGGCATAATACATACGCATGTGAGAGAGGATATTTTTGAAGACGGTTTTTCGGGAGAAATATACCATTCTCTGTCATAGTTGACGCCAGTTTTACATAGAAGGTGTGTCACGGCAATAAACTGATCAGTATGGTCTGACGTTACTCAGTATCTTATAGAACTAGGTTGTTGTCGGTGGAATCGCAAAATAACCACAAGTGTTATATGGCAAAACAGCATGAATACTAGCAGCTATTAGATAATCTGCTAACATCGCAGCAGCCTGAACTGTGAAGCCTATGTATCATGCAAAGTGATTTCTCACATATTGTATGTAATTTCCGTCCAAACAATGCCATCAAACACAGATTCCTCATTGCAACTGCTACGCGACACGCATGTGCGAAAACAGCAAACAGGAAATCAGCAATGGTCATAGGCCCAATTTTTCCAGTCAAAGTGACATATAATGTTTCTTTCTGCATTTGTTTTAATTTTTCATCGCAAGTATACATGCATGTTGTTACCACTCTCGACGAGACGGTTCAACGTCGTGGTAACATAGACTTATTTCAGATATATTTTAAATATTTTTTAGATTTAATGTGTTTAACAGGCAAATGTTTGTCGGCAGAAAATGGTGGAACAGACAGTAATACATGTAGTTTTCATTGATTGACGTTTGACATCTGTTCAACAATAAACTTATACACAGAGACTAGAAAATGGGTTAATAGAACACAGATTCCCCACATACATGTACACCTTTGTTAGTAAATGAGGCGCAATTGCAATATTCCAAATGTACAAGTTCACCAAAAACGTTAACCAAACAAATAAATATGTAAATCTTACAATTGTAGGTCAATGTCATATAAAATTCATTTGAATCCCAGTGGGTTGCAGTGCACAGCACTGGTCCATAATAGTATGCGAGTATGGTGGCTGTAAGCCTATACTATTGAAGATACAAGAAAATTACCGTGAGACAGACAGACGGACGGGATAGATGGGTCACAGTAAGGGTAACACTATATTCCCTCTCCATGAGTTTGGTGGGGCATAATACATACGCATGTGAGAGAGGATCTTTTTGAAGACGTTTTTTTCGGGAGAAATATACCATTCTCTGTCATAGTTGACGCCAGTTTTACATCGAAGGTGTGTCATGGCAATAAACTGATCAGTATCGTCTGCCGTTACTCAGTATCTTATAGAACTAGGTTGTTGTCGGTGAAATCGCAAAATAACCACAAGTGTTCTATGGCAACACAGCATGAATACTAGCAGCTATTAGATAATCTGCTAAAATCCCAGCAGCATGAACTGTGAAGCCTATGTATCATGAAAAGTGATTTCTCACATATTCTATGTACTTTCCATCCAAACAATGCCATTAAACACAGATTCCTCATTGCAACTGCTACGTGACACGCATGTGCGAAAACAGCAAACAGGAAATCAGTAACACTGATGGATGTACCCCTCAAAAAAATGTCACGCAATTTTCTAAGACATTGCCTTCAGCACAGGGCCACAAGGGTGAGTTATATATGAAGTTTCAAGCCAAACCGAGTTACAGTAACAGAGACAGTAAGATAGGTGATGAAAACCGTAACGGAATCTCAAACAGTGGGAGAGACAAACAGGGTGGCAACAATACGCAGCCCTAAAAATGAACTCCAAACTATTATTCACAGACATATCACTATACAATGTCAGCGAGATGTTGACCACTAGTTTCCCATTAGGTATGTCAGATAAGCATTGGCATGTTTGATTGTAGATCAAAAGCAATTTGTTCTGTTTATTGGAGAAGTTATGGCAAAGGTAAATGTGTATTCTCTTTTTATTTTTAGTATAGAAATACGTACATCTCTGTTACAAATGTTGCTGCAAACCAACCAAAAGAGGAAGCAAAGCCATAAAGGCCGAGTTTTCTTCCAAGGCATAGAACATTCGATAACAGATAATTGGTTATTAATATTATTATGACAACGATTGAAAGTGACAACTGTGAGTGAGAAAACCTACATGCAGCTGCAGGCTGGCATATTAGTACATGATACGAGTGAACATCTGTGCTGTGTGATGAGTGTTGTCCAATTTAAAATTGAAAATGGCTAAATACATTATGCGGAAAAAATAGGTACCGGTAATGGTAAAAACAGGTCAGTTTGCTTGTTTGTTTATTGGTGTTTAATGGCCTATCAACAGCTAAGGTCATGTAAGGCCGGGCAAACGGGTTCGATCCCGTTTTAACCTGCTGCATTGGGGTGGGGGGATCCCAAAATCAGAACGGAATATTTACATGTAGAAACAAGAAATGCGTCTGTCGAACGCGGATGCCACCTGCAGCATATTTGAGAAACTGTGACAAAGTGGTTAACCGAAAAGTGTGACGGACGGACAGACAGACGGCGGACGGACGGACAGACGGACGGTCCAAACACTATATGCCACCCGTTTCTTCGAAACCCGGTGGCATAAAAACACTATATGCCACCCGTTTCTTCGAAACCCGGTGGCATAAAAATATATTCAGCCCTGAAATTAGAATAAATTGTGCAAGTATGGTGGTCCTAGGTGGTACAGTAACAGAGAAATGGACTTAAACACGAAAACTTAACATTGACTAGAAATGTGGCCTGTCGGCACACAAATTCCCCCGCTGGCAGCCAAAGAAAACGAGGCATATTTGATTATAAGCCATTTACCCGAGCGTTAAGGTTTCGAACGCACCAAGTCTGTGACCTTCACCCTGTGCTTAGCGGGGGCAGAACGAATGTGGATTTGTCACAGGGTGGCAGAGGACCATGTGAACACTGTCTCATTACTGTATCCTATACGACACATTGAGTGGCGAACTCGCCATCTTTGTGTATACAAGCCATCAGCCACTTTCACCTCTTCTGGCGTTTGACACAAAACGCAAAATGTGAAGTAGAACATGCGGTATAATGTCGATAATCACATATAGAAAAGCCAGGAAAACGGACTCCTATCAATGATATTGCACCAAACAATAAAATATGTCAGTTTTCTGGACAGGTTTTGCAACATGAACCACCATTGTAAATTTCCGTATACACAGAAAATCGCACAGTGTATCACTTTTACTTGGCAAACCACACAACACATACCATATACATGTATACCCACTACTGTACTATCAAATCCAGTGACATGTAAGCAGTTACCTGAGTGTATTGTCCCTGGTGTCTACCTATGGGCAACGTGTACACTAACAATAGGATGTGCATCAGATTGAAAAGTTCACACATCAAAATCGATGGGAGAAATCCTCAGATATCTTGTCTTTTGTATAGTTTGTTGGCATAATATTTATTCATATATCACATCACTCTTATGAAGCCATTATCATTGAAGCCAAGTGTATCTATCTATGACATAATACCTCAAGATGACTGCGATGACAACACAATCATAACTATACATTAACAATACCATGTTCAGGTGCAGTTAATACATGTATTACATCGATATGGGAAATAATAATGTATATGTTTAAATTAATGTTGAGACGCATTACGGGCAATTAAATATCAGAACAAGAATTCCGCGGAATCAAATGTCTTGCCTTGTCCCGCCGCCTTGACCTCGAGCCTGGGCCAGAAACCAATTTTCACTGGCCCGAACATATTATACAATTATTGACTAGTGAGCCATAGAATATCGGATTATATTCTATGGCTCACTAGTCAATAATTGTTTTAGTATATGATAATAGTCGGTATATAGAACTTACGACCTTATGCTACTAGACAACAAGAAACGAGGCAAAGCCACGAAGGCTAGGTTTTTTCCAAGCATAGACACTTAGATAACATAATTATACCCACTTGTTGTAGACTAGATGGCCGTGGCCTGCATGTCGCGCCTTGGGGCGAGGCATGGACACTAAAAAAATAGATATAGTAGATGGAAAAACTTTAACCAAAAACAAACTTTAACCGGACACACGGATGTACGGACGTACGGACATATGCCAAAATGCCGACGATATCGCGCTTTCCGCAAGCGGGTGCGACAATGATGATAAACACCCATGTGAAGTATCAAGGTAATGGGTGAAGCAGTTGCAGAGATATAGTACACGAAAAAACTTTAACAAAAAAAATCAAAGTAATTTGACCTTGACATTGGCCACAGGGGCCGCACGGTTGGGGGTTAGAATGAAAATATGGATGATGATAAACACCCATGTGAAGTTTCAAGGTAATGGGCAAAGCAGTTGCAGAGATATAGTATAACAAAACCTTTTAACCAAAAAACTTTAACCAGACGTACGTTAAAAAGTTAACGTTGAAAATGGCTAAGTCAATTACATGTACGTAGAAATAATAGGTGAAGGTAAAAAAAAGGGTCACATGTTGGTTAGTTGTATGTGGTAGGCACCCCTTGGTTATGAAGCTGTGAAAGTTTGGTGGTCCTAGGTGGTACAGTACCAAAGAAATGAACTTAAACACGAAAACTTAACATTGTAAACGCGAAAACTTAACATTGAAAATGGCTAAGTCGACTGCGCGGAAAAAATGGGTCAAGTTAAAAAAAAGAGTAACATGTTGGATAGTGATATGTGGTGGGCACCCCTTGATTATGAAGCTGTGAAAGTTTTGTGGTCCTAGGTGGTACAGTAACAAAGATATGGACTCAAACACGAAAACTTAACATTGATTGTGGACGCCGCCTGCCGCCCGTCTTTCGCCAATCACCTGGCTAAAAATGGAAAAAGAATTTGAAGAAAAAAAACAAACAAGAAACGAGGCAAAGCCACGAAGGCCAGGTTTTTTCCAAGCATAGACACTTGGATAACATAATTATACCCACTTTTTGTAGACTAGATGGCCGTGGCCTGCATGTGGCGCCTTGGGGCGAGGCATGGACACTAAAAAAATAGATATAGTAGATGGAAAAACTTTAACCAAAAAACTTTAACCGGACACACGGACGAACGGACGGACGTATGCCAAAATGCCGACGATATCGCGCTTTCCGCAAGCAGGTGTGACAATGATGATAAACACCCATGTGAAGTATCAAGGTATTGGGTGAAGCAGTTGCAGAGATATATAGTACACGAAAAAAAACTTTAACAAAAAAATTCAAAGTAATTTGACCTTGACATTGGGCACAGGATCGCGCTTTCCGCAAGAGATGTGCGACAATTGATGATAAACAACATGTTATTGCGAAGTAATCAAGAGTAGTATCAAGGTATTGGGTGAAGCAGTTGCAGAGATATAGTACACGAAAAAAAACTTTAAACAAAAAAAAAAAGTCAAAGTAATTTGACCTTGACAATTTGGGCACAGGATCGCGCTTTCCGCAACCGCAGGTGCAACAATGATGATAAACACCCATGTAAGTATCAAGGTATTGGGTGTAAGCAGTGCAGAGATATAGTACACGAAAAAACTTTAACAAAAAAAAGTCAAAGTAATTTGACCTTGACATTGGGGGCACAGGATCGCGCTTTCCGCAAGCAGGTGCGACAATGATGATAACACCCATGTGAAGTATCAAGTATTGGGGTGAAGCAGTTGCAGAGATATAGTACACGAAAAAAACTTTAACAAAAAAATAAATGAATAATTTGACCTTGACATTGGGCACAGGATCGCGCTTTTTCCGCAAGCAGGTGCGACAATGATGATAAAAAACACCCCATGTGAAGTATCAAGGTATTGGTGAAGCAGTTGCAGAGATATATACACGAAAAAACTTTAACAAAAAAATTCAAAGTAATTTGACCTTGACATTGGGCACAGGATCGCGCCTTTCCGCAAGCAGGTGCGACAATGATGATAAACAACCCATGTGAAGTATCAAGGTATTGGGTGAAGCAGTTTGCAGAGATATAGTACACGAAAAAACTTAACAAAAAAAAATTCAAAGTAATTTGACCTTGACATTGGGCACAGGATCGCGCTTTCCGCAAGCAGGTACGACAATGATGATAAACACCCATGTGAAGTATCAAGATATTGGGTGAAGCAGTTGCAGATGATTAGTACACGAAAAAACTTTAATAAAAAAATTCAAAGTAATTGACCTTGACATTGGCACAGGACCTCGCGCTTTCCGCAAGCAGTGCAACAATGATGATAAAACCCTCCCATGTGAAGTAATCAAGGTATTGGGTGAAGCAGTTGCAGAGATATAGTACACGAAAAAAACCTTTAAACAAAAAAATTCAAAGTAATTTTGACCTTGACATTGGGCAACAGGGGCCGCACGGTTGGGGGTTAGAATGAAAAATATGGATGATGATAAACACCCATGTGAAGTTTCAAGGTAATGTGGGCGAAGCAGTTGCAGAGATATAGTATAACGAAAAAGTTTTAAAAACCAAAAAACTTTAACTAGACGTACGTTAAAAAGTTAACGTTGAAAATGGCTAAGTCAATTACGTAGAAATAATAGGTGAAGGTAAAAAAATGGTCACATGTTGGATAGTTGTATGTGGTAGGCACCCCTTGGTTATGAAGCTGTGAAAGTTTGGTGGTCCTAGGTGGTACAGTACCAAAGAAATGGACTTAAACACACGAAAACTTAACATTGTAAACGCGAAAACTTAACATTGAAAATGGCTAACGACTCGCGGAATGTCGACGCGAAAAAAATGGGTGAAGTTAAAAAAAAAAGTAACATGTTGGATAGTGATATGTGGTGGGTACCCCTTGATTATGAAGCTGTGAAAGTTGGTGGTCCTAGGTGGTACAGTACCAAAGAAATGGACTTAAACACGAAAACTTAACATTGTAAATGCGAAAACTTAACATTGAAAATGGCTAAGTCGACTACGCGGAAAAATGGGTCAAGTTAGTAACATGTTGATAGTGATATGTGGTGGGCACCCCCTTGATTATGAAGCTGTGAAAGTTTGGTGGTCCTAGGTGGTACAGTAACAAAGAAATGGACTCAAACACGAAAACTTAACATTGATTGTGGACGCCGCCCGCCCGCCGCCCGCCCGCCCGCCCGGCTTTCGCCAATCCAATAGCCTGGATTTTTTAAAAAAAAACCTGGCTAAAAACGAGGCAAAGCTACGAAGGCCAGGTTTTTTCCAAACATAGACACTTGGATAACATAATTATACCCACTTTTTGTAGACTAGATGGCCGTGGCCTACATGTCGCGCCTTGGGGCGAGGCATGGACACTAAAAAAAGAGATATAGTAGATGGAAAAACTTTAACCGGACACACGGATGGACGGACGGACGTATGCCAAAATGCCAACTATATCGCGCTTTCCGCAAGCGGGCGCGACAATGATGATAAACACCCATGTGAAGTATGAAGGTAATGGGTGAAGCAGTTGCAGAGATATAGTACACAAACAAGAAACGAGGCAAAGCCACGAAGGCCAGGTTTTTTCCAAGCATGGACACTTGGATAACATAATTATACCCACTTTTTGTAGACTAGATGGCCTGCATGTCGCGCCTTGGGGCGAGGCATGGACACTAAAAAATAGATATAGTAGATGGAAAAATGGAAAAACTTTAACGAAAAAAATTTAACCGGACACACGCACGTACGGACGTATGCCAAAATGCCGACGATATCGCGCTTTCCGCAAGCGGGTGCGACAATGATGATAAACACCCATGTGAAGTATCAAGGTAATGGGTGAAGCAGTTGCAGAGATATAGTACATGAAAAAACTATAACAAATAAATTCAAAGTAATTTGACCTTGACATTGCGCACAGGGGCCGCACGGTTGGGGGTTGGGGGTTTAAAGTGAAAATATGGTCGATGATAAACACCCATGTGAAGTTTCAAGGTAATGGGCGAAGCAGTTGCAGAGATATAGTATAACAAAAAAGTTTTAACCAAAATATTTAACCAGACGTACGTTAAAAAGTTAACGTTGAAAATGGCTAAGTCAATTACGTAGAAATAATAGGTGAAGGTCAAAAAATGGTCACATGTTGGATAGTTGTATGTGGTAGGCACCCCTTGGTTATGAAGCTGTGAAAGTTTGGTGGTCCTAGGTGGTACAGTACCAAAGAAATGGACTTAAACACGAAAACAAAATTAACATTGAAAACGCGAAAACTTAACATTGAAAATGGCTAAGTCGATTGCGCGGAAAAAATGGGTCAAGATTAAAAAAAAAGTAACATGTTGGATAGTGATATGTGGTGGGCACCCCTTGATTATGAAGCTGTGAAAGTTTGGTGGTCCTAGGTGGTACAGTACCAAAGAAATGGACTTAAACACGAAAACATTAACATTGAAAACGCGAAAACTTAACATTGAAAAATGGCTAAGTCGATTGCGCGGAAAAAATGGGTCAAGTTAAAAACAAGAAACGAGGCAAAGCCACGAAGGCCAGGTTTTTTCCAAGCATAGACACTTGGATAACATAATTATACCCACTTTTTGTAGACTAGATGGCCGTGGCCTGCATGTCGCCCTTGGGGCGAGGCATGGACACTAAAAAATAGATATAGTAGATGGAAAAACTTTAACCAAAAAACTTTAACCGGACACAACACGGACGAACGGACGGACGTATGCCAAAATGCTGACGATATCGCGCTTTCCGCAAGCAGGTGTGACAATGATGATAAACACCCATGTGAAGTATCAAGGTATTGGGTGAAGCAGTTGCAGAGATATAGTACACGAAAAAACTTTAACAAAAAAATTCAAAGTAATTTGATCTTGACATTGGGCACAGGATCGCGCTTTCCGCAAGCAGGTGCGACAATGATGATAAACACCCATGTGAAGTATGAAGGTATTGGGTGAAGCAGTTGCAGAGATATAGTACACAAAAAATATTTAACAACAAAATTCCAAGTAATTTGACCTTGACATTGGGCACAGGATCGCGCTTTCCGCAAGCAGGTGCAACAATGATGATAAACACCCATGTGAAGTATCAAGGTATTGGGTGAAGCAGTTGCAGAGATGTAGTACACGAAAAAACTTTAACAAAAAAATTCAAAGTAATTTGACCTTGACATTGGGCACAGGATCGCGCTTTCCGCAAGCAGGTGCGACAATGATGATAAACACCTATGTGAAGTATCAAGGTATTGGGTGAAGCAGTTGCAGAGATATAGTACACGAAAAAACTTTAACAAAAAAAATCAAAGTAATTTGACCTTGACATTGGGCACAGGATCGCGCTTTCCGCAAGCAGGTGCGACAATGATGATAAACACCCATGTGAAGTGTCAAGGTATTGGGTGAAGCAGTTGCAGAGATATAGTACACAAAAAAACTTTAACAAAAAAAAATCAAAGTAATTTGACCTTGACATTGGGCACAGGATTGCGCTTTCCGCAAGCAGGTGCGACAATGATGATAAACACCCATGTGAAGTAACAGGGTATTGGGTGAAGCAGTTGCAGAGATATAGTACACGAAAAAACTTAACAAAAAAATTCAAAGTAATTTGACCTTGACATTGGGCACAGGATCGCGCTTTCCGCAAGCAGGTGCGACAATGATGATAAACACCCATGTGAAGTATCAAGGTATTGGGTGAAGCAGTTGCAGAGATATAGTACACGAAAAAACTTTAACAAAAAAATTCAAAGTAATTTGACCTTGACATTGGGCACAGGGGCCGCACGGTTGGGGGTTAGAATGAAAATATGGATGATGATAAACACCCATGTGAAGTTTCAAGGTAATGGGCGAAGCAGTTGCAGAGATATAGTATAACGAAAAAGTATTAACCAAAAAACTTTAACCAGATGTACATTAAAAAGTTAACGTTGAAAATGTCAAGTCAATTACGTAGAAATAATAGGTGAAGGTAAAAAAATGGTCACATGTTGGATAGTTGTATGTGGTAGGCACCCCTTGATTATGAAGCTGTGAAAGTTTGGTGGTCCTAGGTGGTACAGTACCAAAGAAATGGACTTAAACACGAAAACTTAACATTGTAAACGCGAAAACTTAACATTGAAAATGGCTAAGTCGACTACGCGGAAAAAATGGGTGAAGTTAAAAAAAAGTAACATGTTGGATAGTGATATGTGGTGGGGCACCCCTTGATTATGAAGCTGTGAAAGTTTGGTGGTCCTAGGTGGTACAGTAACAAAGAAATGGACTCAAACACGAAAACTTAAACATTGATTGTGGACGCCGCCCGCCCGACGCCCGCCCGCCGCGCCCGCCCGCCCGGCTTTCGCCAATCCAATAGCCTGGATTTTTTTCAAAAAAACCTGCTAAAAAAAGTAACATGTTGGATAGTGATATGTGGTGGGCACCCCTTGATTATGAAGCTGTGAAAGTTTGGTGGTCCTAGGTGGTACAGTAACAAAGAAATGGACTCAAACACAAAAACTTAACATTGATTGTGGACGCCGCCCGCCCGCCCGGCTTTCGCCAATCCAATAGCCTGGATTTTTTTTCAAAGAACCTGGCTAAAAATCAAAGTAATTTGACCTTGACATTGGGCACAGGGGCCGCACGGTTGGGGGGTAGAATGAAAATATGGATGATGATAAACACCCATGTAAAATTTCAAGGTAATGGGCGAAGCAGTTGCAGAGATATAGTATAACGAAAAACTTTAACCAAAATACTTTAACCAGACGTACGTTAAAAGTTAACGTTGAAAATGGCTAAGTCAATTACGTAGACATAATAGGTGAAGGTAAAAAAAATGGTCACATGTTGGATAGTTGTATGTGGTGGGCACCCCTTGGTTATGAAGCTCTGCTGTAAAAGTTTGGTGGTCCTAGGTGGTACAGTACCAAAGAAATGGACTTAAACACGAAAACTTAACATTGTAAACGCGAAAAGTTAACATTGACTGCGCGGATGGTCACATGTCACATGGTCACATGTTGGATAGTGATATGTGGTGGGCACCCCTTGGTTATGAAGCTGTGAAAGTTTGTTGGTCCTATGTGTTACAGTAACAAAGAAATGGACTCAAACTTAACATTGATTGTGGTCGCCGCCCACCCGCCTGGCTTTCGCCAATCAAATAGCCTGGATTTTTTCCAAAAAAAACCTGGCTAAAAATGGAAAAAAAGTTAAAAAAAAAAAAGTTTAAAAGGATTTTTTTATCCAAAAAAACCTGGCTAAAAATGGAAAAAAAGTTTAAAAAAAAAAAGTTTAAAAATTAACAAAAAAATAATGCTCGCTACTGGAGCCCAGAATTTTTTTAATGGTCCTATATTTATCTACATATCATATCTGCACAGGTCCACATATTGTCACAATACTGTCAACACAGTTTACGGAAATGTAATACCCAGGTATAATAATTTACCTGTATAAATTACCTGTAATAATTCAGCTGGACATTTAGTGGTCAATCTGGAAATTTGCACATGCTTGCACATGCACAAGTGTTCAACTGGAGAAGGCTATTGTTCTCTCTACAGGTAAGGTGTACAGAGCGCACGAGAAAACGGGTATTCATGCATTAATGTTCAGTTTGTAGCATAGAAAGAAATAGAGTTTGACCATGACCCTGGAGCCCGCATTTTTTTTTAATAGTCCTATATTCATCTACATATCATAGTAAAGGTATGTATAAAGTTTGATGACTGTAGCTGATAAGGTGCTGAAGTAATGACCGTAACACGAAAACTTAACATTGAATGATGACGCCGACACCGACTCCAGAAAAGCAAAACCTATGTCTCGCTTTCCGCTTCGCGGGCGAGACAAAAACTGACTGTCAAAAATCTGCCTCACCGCAGCCGGGGATCGAACCACGGATCTCTGGATTGCCCGTAATGCGTCTCAACATTAATTTAAATCCATAATTTCCATTACGGATGAGCATTGAATATGATCTTTGCGGTGAGGTCGAGTTTTTGCTCTTATTTTTTCTGATATATATTATATTTAACTTAATGTTGATATATATATTATATATTAGGAAGCAAATATTTTTGAAACCAATGATAGTTCTCTGTGGAGTACGTACTCAATACATATTGCAATGGGAAATCTTCATTGGTATCACGGAAATGTGTTATTTTCCTGTGTCACCATGTTGAGATGTTATTGTATGTTGTATGTGCCGTACTTGTGGATTGAAATTTGTAACGGGTATCATCAAATGTGTTATCGGTTAACAACAGAAAATTGACCGACAGATTGAGGTTTTACGTCCATCAATCAAATTCCTGCTACAACATCATGACACACAATGTGACGGTCTTACATGCACATCAGCCTGCGCATCTGCAAAGTCTGATCATGGGATCCGCTCACTAGCTGTTCATGATACAACGATGTAAGTAGCCGGTGTCGTTCCAGACCAGACCAGACCATGCAATTTACTGGTTGCAGCATGTAACTCTGTAACCCACCAGTCACAGAGTTACAGGCTGCAACTAGCAATTTATATGCACCTCTCCACATTTAATTTTTGTTTGTTTGTTTGTTTCTGTTTAACGGCCTATCAACAGCTAAGGTCATTCAAGGCCGGGCTCTCCACATTTAAATGATATCATCATGATAAGAAGCTTATCTGGAGACCTTATACAATGTATGTAGTTATAACTGGGGAAATAGGGCTTATGGAATTTCTGGTCAGTTTAGATCCTGATCTTCTAGCACATTCCTGCAGTCTGATATGGATATACACTGTTTGTTACAAGTAGTAGGACATTAGTGAGTGAGTTACTTGTCATGCTGGTTGAATGGCGAACAGTGCAGGCCCTGATCAGACTGGACTACGCTTACGGGCAGGCTGATCTGGGGTTACACTGGTTGCATTACCCATAAGCCCCAATTCTCTAGTCACCGCCATGTAATTATGGAATTTGAATCTGTAGTTTATGTGATCTGTATGGGATAGTGGATAATTGAGATCTTATGGATACTGTTCAAAAGTGATGGGCTAATTGTGGATAGAGGTGCTTGTATCATGGATCATTTTGGAAAATAACCATGATAACAGGCGATGGTTGAAACTTTGATTAGCTAGCATGGTTAGTGAGTGAAAAAGATTAATTAATTTATGTTCATCCTCAAACAAATCAGTCCGGGGATATAATGATCGCCCCACATCAGTTGTTCCTTTGGTCGTCTGAATAACATTTTGTCAGCCTCGTAAGCCTTACAAATCTGCACAGTATATTGTTGATTTTCGGTTTTGTTCTGGACGAGACCATGCCCTGGCAGCACATGGGAATTGTATCCGTTGGAGGCGGTTCTCATGTGCTGTCAGTAACATGTTTGTAGTAAAATGATATAGATCAGAACTGAAAATCAGCAAACGACAACACTCTGTTCCCGCCTATCAACAATTAACCCTTACAATGCTGGATTATATTTTTTGTCTGCTGTTTGTTTTGTATTTTCCATTTGTCAGAGCAGTTGTCTTCCATTGACCAACACAAAATGATAATTGTTTACTTATGTCAGTACCGGTACATGTAGAAAGAAAATATATTCCTGACTAGCAGTAAAAAGAGAATGGGGCACACAGGTGGTTATTCTGTCTGTTATATATGTTAACCCTCTCAACTCCAAGTAACTGGAATAGACTGTGAGATGAAACTTACTTTCAGAAGGTACGGATCCTGAGGAGACGGCTTGTCACGAGCCGGCTCATCTGGATCTACACTGTTTGCCACTATACGTGTATTGAAAGTGTTATGGTTGTCCCCCTTAGTCCATGATGAATTTATGTTTGCGTTTCAGCAGATTAGTTTCATTATTAACATAATTTATTTTAAATTTTCTTTCTGGTCTTAAACTTGTCAGTAGACCTACCCAAAAATACAAGTTTATTCTCCATATTATAAAGAAATATCAGCTTCTAGAACATTTAAAGCACCCCTCCCTCAGTAGATTAGATATGCACAGCTTTTTTTTGTTCACACCTTTTTGCATTCCCCCTATTAGGTTTACGCACCCGCAGGCTCTGTTGGAGTTGAATATGGTAAGAAAAAAACCACCCTAAATAGGCAATGAGTGAAATAAAAATATTGTCATTAAATTGTTAAGGAATAGGTCAACTTCCCAAACGCACTGATCTTTTTCAATATTTAAAAGATAAAAAATATCACATATACTGTTTGCAAGATACCCACTTCACTCCAGGGGAAGACGAAAAATTTGTACGGACTAGGTGGGGTAATGATTAATTGTTATTTCAGTTCATTTCGATCTAATGCAAGGGGAGTAGCAATATTATTCAATGGTAATTTAGACTATAAAGTACACCAGTCAAAATGCGATCCCAATGGTAACTTCATTCTACTAGACATCAGTATTGAAAATAATAAATTTACACTTGTATGCCTGTATGGACCAAACTCAGATGATCCCCTTTTTTTTCAGAACATATCAAAAGAAATTGATGAAATGAATAACGATAAATATATTTTATGCGGAGATTTTAACCTTGTTTTGGAACCAGAGTTAGACTATCATAAAAATATAAATAATAAAAAATCTAGAGAAAAATTATTAGAAATTATTCAAGAAAAATATTTAATCGACCCTTTTAGAGAAAATCACCCCCTAATGAGAAGGTTCACATGGAGACGACGACAGCCTTTTCAGCAAGCAAGACTAGATTTCTTCCTCATCTATGAAAATACTTTACCTTCAATTAAAAGCTGCATCAATGAAAATAGCTACAGATCTGATCATTCACCTGTATTGTTAAGTTTATGTTTCACAATTTTATAAAGGGAAAACCACTATGGAAACATAATAATTCAATGCCGAAAGACATGAATTACATAAACATGATTAATGAAAAAATAGAAGAAATAAAAAATCAATATGCTATTCCAATATATAACCGAGAAAACTTGCATGAAATACCAAACAACGAATTGCAATTCACAATTAACGATCAACTTTTTCTAGAAACACTTATGATGGAACTACGTGGAAAATCTATTTCTTATTCTTCCTTTATAAAAAAATAAACCAATCAAAAAGAAAAATCATTAACAGAACAAATATTAGACATGGAAAAACAATTAAAGAAAGAAGACATGAATAAAATTGAAATTTTAAATTAGAACTCCAGGAAATTCGTAAAATTAAAGTAAATGGTTCAGTTATTCGATCAAGGGCTCTAAATATAAATGAAGGAGAAAAACTAACAAAATATTTCTGTGCACTCGAATCTCATAACTTTATAAGTAAAACAATACCAAAACTTGAAACAGAAAATGGAAAAATAATTACAAACCAGTAAGAGATATTAAAAGAAACAGAACTATTTTACACCAAACTGTATAGCAATAAAGACACAGATACTTATAAAGAATTAGATTTGGATATTTTTTTGGAAAATGCGCATGTATCAAAATTAAATGAAGCAGAATCAGAAAAAACTAGAAGGATTAATCACAAAAACTGAACTAGCCTTTGCACTAAAAAACATGACGAACAACCGTAGCCCAGGTACAAGCGGATTTGCATGCAAATTTTATAAAATGTTTTGGCATAAACTGGGTGATTTCATTTGTAGGGCAATAAATTAATTATAAGCTTCTCAGAAGGGTGACTATCTATAATCACGTCAGGGTATAATAACACTAATCCCAAAAGAAAATAAATCTCGAAATTAATTATAGACCTATTTCATTATTAAACACAATTTACAAAATGGCATCAGCATCTATCGCAAATAGAATAAAAACAGTATTAGACAAATTAATAAATGGGGACCAAACAGGATTTATTTCAGGAAGATACATGGGGGAAAAACAATAGGCAGGTATACGACATATGCAATATATAGAAAAAAAAATAAAAATGAATATCCCAGGACTTCTTCTTATAGACTTTGAGAAAGCATTTGACTTTATATCGTGGAACTTTATTCATAAAGTACTTCGCTACTTTAAATTCGGACCAAATATTAGGCAATGGATTACATTATTCTACAAAAATGCTCAACTATCAGTTAATCAACATTGTAACCTCTCACCTTTTTTTTCAATACATCGAGGCTGTCGTCAGGGGGACCCACTCTCACCGTACATATTTATCTTATGTGCAGAAATACTTGCAATCAGAATACGCAAAAATCATAAAATTAAAGGAATTAAAATAAATGGAACAGAATATAAACTAACACAGTTTGCAGATGACACTTAAGTGCCTTCTTGGATGGATCAAGTGAATCACTAAATGAAACACTTAATGAACTGGAAATGTATGCCCATATGTCAGGACTTAAAGTTAATTTTGATAAAACACAAGTTATTTGGATTGGGGCAAATTTTTTTTAGCCAAGACTCAATTAAAACAAAATGGAAACTAAAGTGGGGAAGTAACAGATTTAAATTGCTTGGAATTACTTTTGATACAGATTTAGAAAAAATTGTGGACATAAATTTCTCGGAAAAAATGAAGATCATAAAAGAAAAAATCAACAGCTGGAACAAAAGGTACTTAACACCATTAGGCCGAATCACAGTCATAAAGTCTCTTCTTCTCCCATCTTTAAATCACCTGTTTATATCCCTTCCTAACCCCAGTCAAAGATGTGTTAAAGATATTAGCAGCATTATGTATAATTTTTTATGGCAAGGTAAATCACGAGTAAAAGGCACTATCACATGCAAAAAATATGAGGATGGCGGATTAAAAATGCCAAATATTGAGGACTATATATCATCTTGGGTAAGAAGAATAGTGTGCAACAAATATAAATTTATAAACATTTTAAATACAGAAATTGATACAGATAATATTTTTAAATTGGGAGATATGTACATCGAACAAAAAATAGGAAAAATTTCAAACCTTTTTTGGCAGGATGTTCTAAAAGCTCATCTAAAATTACAATATAAGCTTAAGCCAATAAACATGGATGCATTTCTTTCTAGCCCATTATTTTTTAATAAGGACATAAAATGTGGGACAACCTTCTTCAATAAGGCATGGTTTGATAAGGGAATATGTTTTATAAATGACATTATCAAAATTGATGGAACATTTGCCTCTCAAAATCAACTTAAAAACAATTTCAACATAAATATAAACTTTCTTCAATATTATGGCCTTGTCAAAGCAATAAAAGATTGGTGTAAAAGCTTGAAACTTAACAATATCGAAAAAAAGTTAGAAATGCCATTTGCTCCATACAAACTAAAAATATACCTAAAAAACAAAACCGGTGTAGCAGGCCACTTTCCCCCCCAGTCAGAAATCCCCCCGGGGGGGATTCTGGGCCGGCCCGAAATCCCCCCCGGGGGGATTTCCAACTAGTCAACTTTCCCCCCCGCCAGTCAGAAATCCCCCCCCCCATATTTTTTCAAACAATGGTAGGTTAAATGCTAAATTAGCAACTAATATGAGATTGAAGTATTTGAAGTAAGAATGGCGGCTAGATATAGAAAAAATATCAGTTTTCGGGGGGGGGGGGGGGGAGTTTGGGCCGGCCCGAAATCCCCCCCATATTTTTTTTCAACGCTGACTGGTTAAATAATGCTGAATTAGCAGGTTAATCGATACATTAGCAACTAACATGTGATTGAAGTATTTGATGTATGTATGACAGATATATATATATAAATATGAGTTTCATGTGGGAGGGGGGGACTTTGGGCCGGCCCGAAATCCCCCCCCCCCCCATTATTTTTTTTCATCGCGGACAGGTTAAATAATGCTGAATTAAGCAGGTTGAAATTAGCAACTAACATGATATTGAATTATTTGAAGTAGGTATGATGGATTTATATATATAGATAAATATCAGTTTGAGGGGGGGGGGGGGGGGGGGGGGGAGTTTAGGCCGGCCCGAAATCCCCCCCCCATATTTTTTTTCAACAATGACTGGTTAAATAATGCTGAATTAGCAGGTTAATCGCTACATCAGCAACTAACATGTGATTGAAGTATTTGATGTATGTATGACAGATATATATATATAAATATGAGTTTCATGTGTGGGGGGGGGGACTTTGGGCCGGCCCGAAATCCCCCCCCCCATATTTTTGTTTCAACATTGACAGGTTAAATGCTGAATTTGCAGGTTGAAATTAGCAACTAACAGGATACTGAAGTATGATTGATATATATATATAAATTTCGTGAGGGGGGGGGGGGGGGACTTTAGGCCGGCCCGAAATCCCCCCCCATATTTTTCTTTCAACGCTCACAAGTTAAATAATGCTGAATTAGCAGGTTAAATGCTAAATTAGCAACTAATATGAGATTGAAGTATTTGAAAGTAAGTATGGCGGCTATATAGACAAATTATCAGTTGGAGGGGGGGGGGGAGCTTTTGGGCGGCCCGAAATCCACACCCCCCCTCATATTTTTTTAAATTTTTAACGCGACGGGAGGGTTTATATATAATAATGCTGATTAGCAGGTTTAATTGCTAAATGTTATGACGGATTTATATATATAAATTTCGTGGGGGGGGGGGGGGGGGGGGGGGTGGTGGACTTTGGGCCGGCCCGAAATTCCCCCACCCCCATATATTTTTGTTTCAAACATTGACAGGTTAAATGCTGAATTTGCAGGTTGAAATTTAGCAACTAACAGGATACTGAAAGTATGATTGATATATATATATAAAATTTAAATTAAAGTGGGGGGGGGGGGGGGGGGGGCGGGGGGGGGGGGGGGGGGGGGGGGAGGCTTTAGGCCGGCCCGAAATCCCCCCCCCATCCCCCCTATTTTTCTTTCAACGTCACAGTTAAATTAATGCTGAAATAGCGGTTAAATGCTAAATTAGCAACTAATATGAGATTGAGGTATTTGAAGTAAGTATGGCGGCTATATATAGACAAAATATCAGTTGGAGGGGAGGGGGGTGAGTTTGGGCCGGCCCAAAATCCCCCCCCCCCTCATATTTTTTTTCAACGCTGACGGGTTTATATATAATAATGCTGAATTAGCAGGTTAATTGCTAAATTAGCAACTAACTGAGATTGAAGTATTTGATGTATGTATGACGGATATACATGATATATATATTTCGTTTCGCCGGGGGGGGGGTGGGGGGGGGGGACTTTGGGCCGGTCCGTAATCCCCCCCACCCCATATTTTTGTTTGTTAACATTGACAGGTTAAATTGCTGAATTTGCAGGTTGCTTAGCAACTAACAGGATACTGAAGTATGATTGATATATATATATAAATTTCGTGGGGGGGGGGGGGGACTTGGGGGGGGGGGGGGGAGGTTTAGGCCGGCCCGAAATCCCCCCCCCCATATTTTTCTTTCAACGCTCACAGGTTAAATAGTGCTGAAATTAGCATGGTTAAATGCTAGCGCAACTAATATGAGATTGAAGTATTTGAAGTAAGTATGGCCAGCCCAAACTCCCCCCCTCAAACTGATATATATATATATCAATCATACTTAATTCAAATAATTCAGTATCATGTTAATTGCTAATTTTTAATCTGCTAATTCAGCATTTAATCTGTCATCGTTGAATATGGGGGGGGATGGGGGGGGGGGGGGGGGGGGGGGGGGGTATTTCGGGCCGGCCCAAAAATCCCCCCCCCCCCCATCAAACTGAAATTTTTATCTATATACAGCCATCAAACATACTTCAAAAACTTCGGTAGCATGTTAGTTGCTAATTTCAACCTGCTAATTCAGCATTCAACCTGTCATCGTTGAAAAAAAAAAAATATGGGGGGGGGGGAGGGGGGGATTTCGGGCCGGCCCAAACTCCCCCCCCAGCCCCATCAAACAGAAATTTTATCTATATACAATATAATATGGGGGGGGAGGGGGGATTTCGGCCGGCCCAAAATTCCCCCCCCCCCCCACCCCCCCCATCAACTGAAAAATTTTATCTATATACAGCAATCAAACATACTTCATAAAACTTCGGTAGCATTGTTAGTTGCCTAATTTTTAAACCTGCTAATTCAGCATTTAACCTGTCATTGTTGGAAAAAAAATATGGGGGGGTGGGGGGGGGGGATTTCGGGCCAGGCCCAAACTCCCCCCCCCCCACCCCCCCCCCCCCCCCTCCCCCCCCCCCCCCCCCACCCCCCCCCCCCCCCCCCCCCCCCCGCCCCCCCTCCCCCCCCCCCCCCCCCCCCCCCCCCCCCCCCCACCCCCCCCACCCCCCCCCCCATCAAACTGAAATTTTATCTATATACAGCCATCAAACATACTTCAAATACTTAAATACTTCGGTAGCATGTTAGTTGCTAATTTTAATCTGCTAATTCAGCATTCAACCTGTCATCATTGAAAAAAAAATATGGGGGGGGGGGTGGGGGGGGTGGGGGGGGGGGGGATTTCGGCCGGCCCAAACTCTCCCCCCCCCCCCCCCCCCACCCCCCCCCCCCCGCCCCCCCCCCCCCCCCCCCCCCCCATCAAACTGAAATTTTATCTATATACAGCCATCGAACATACTTCAAAAACTTTGGTAGCATGTTAGTTGCTAATTTTTAATTTTAACCTGCTAATTCAGCATTCAACCTGTCGTTGAAAAAAAAAATGGGGGGGGGGGGGGGGGGGAAAAAAAAATATGGGGGGGGGGGGAGGGGGGGGGGATTAAGGGGGATTTCGGGCCCTCCCCCCGCCCAAACTCCCCCCCCCCCCCCTCAAACCCCCTGAAACTGATATAATCTATATACAGCCATCAAAACATACTTCAATACTTCGGTAGCATGTTAGTTTGCTAATTTTAATCTGCTAATTCAGCATTCAACCTGTCATCATTGAAAAAAAAAAATATTGGGGGGGGGGGGGTGGGGGCGGGGGGGGGGGGATTTATTCGGCCGGCCCAAAAACAAAACCCCTCCCCCCCCACCCCCCCCCCCCCCCCCATCAAACTGAAATTTTATCTATATACAGCCATCGAACATACTTCAAAAACTTCGGTAGCATGTTTAGTTGCTAATTTTTAACCTGCTAATTCAGCATTCAACCTGTCATCGTTTGAAAAAAAATATGGGGGGGGGGATTTTTCTTTCCGGCCGGCCCAAACTCCCCCCCCCCCCCCCCCCCATCAAACTGATATTTTATATATATATATCAATCATACTTAATTCAAATACTTCAGTATCATGTTAATTTTAATCTGCTAATTCAGCATTTCTTTAACCTGTCATTGTTGAAAAAAAAAAATAAAAAAAATGGGGGGGGTGGGGGGGATTTGGGTGGGGGGATTAATTCGGGCCGGCCCAAACTCCCCCCCCCCCATCAAACTGAAATTTTATCTATATACAGCCATCAAACATACTTCAAATACTTTGGTAGCATGTTAGTTGCTAATTTAACCTGCTAATTCAGCATTCAACCTGTCATCGTTGAAAAAAAAAAATATGGGGGGGGGATTTCATTTATTTTTTTTTCGGGCCGGCCCAAACCCCCCCCCCCCCCCCCCCCCCTCAAACTGATATTTTATCTATATACAGCCATCAAACATACTTCAAATACTTCGGTAGCATGTTAGTTGCTAATTTTAATCTGCTAATTCAGCATTCACCTGTCATCGTTGAAAAAAAAAATATCGGGGGGGGGGGGGGGGGGGGGCGGGGGGGGGGGGGGGGGGGGGGGATTTGGGGAATTATTTCGGGCGGCCCCCCCCAAACTCCCCCCCCCCCCCCCTCCCCCATCAAACTGAAATTTTATCTATATACAGCCATCGAACATACTTCAAAAAACTTCAGGTAGCATGTTAGTTGCTAAATTTAACCTGCTAATTCAGCATTCAACCTGTCATCGTTGAAAAAAAATATGGGGATGGGGGGGATTTCGGGCCGGCCCAAACTCCCCCCCCCCTCAAACTGATTATTTTATATATATATATATATATCAATCATACTTAATTCAAATACTTCAGTATCATGTTAATTTTAATCTGCTAATTCAGCATTTAACCTGTCATTGTTGAAAAAAAAAATGGGGTTGGGGGGTTGGGGGGGATTTCGGGCCGGCCCAAACTCACATCAAACTGAAATTTTATCTATATACAGCCATCAAACATACTTCAAAAACTTCGGTAGCATGTTAGTTGCTTAATTTTAACTGCTAATTCAGCATTCAACCTGTCATTGTTGAAAAAAAAATATGAGGGGGGGGGGGGGATTTACGGGCCGGGCCCAAACTCCCCCCCACCCTCAAACTGATATTTTATCTACATATAGCCGCGATACATTCTTCAAATACTTCAATCTCATGGTAGTTGCTAATTTAGCATTTAACCTGTCATTGTTTGAAAAAAAATGGGGGGGGGGATTTCTGACTGGTGGGGGGGAAAGTTGACTAGTTGGATATCCCCCGGGGGGGATTTCGGGCGGCCCAGATTCCCCCCGGGGGGGAAACTAGGCTAGCCCAAACTCCCCCCCGGGGGGATTTCGGGCGGGGGGGATTTCTGACCGCTACACCGGGACAAAAGACATGTATCTCGCATTAAACTCCAATTCTGAAACTCCAGCTGGTAAAATTAAATGGAACTCCACCTATAATTTTAACAATGAAACATGGAAGAAAATATATTTATGGCCGCATATCATAACAAAAGACACAACTCGAAAATGGTTCCAGTACCGAATAAACCACAATATTCTGGCCACAAATGATTTCCTAAATAAGATTAAAATTGCAAGTAGTCCATTATGTACATTCTGTAAAAAGTTTTCGGAAACAATAAAACATTTGTTTTGGGATTGTGAGGCTACACAAAGCATATTTAGGGAACTTCAAGAATGGTTAACGACAAAAGATATAACTATTACAATTAACGAAAAATCATTCATCTTTGGGATTTACGAAAAAAACAATAAGTATCTTCAAACAATTAATACTATTAGAAACTAAACACTATCTCTATTATTGCCGATGTTCAAAAGTAGTTCCAAGCCTCAGCGTACTGAAGCATCGAATTCAACTAATGTATGAAACATCCAGGAAGGCAGCAATAATGGACAACAAATTTGAAAACTTTACAACAATTTGGGAAGAATTTATCATTTCACAAGCTTAATTTATATAACAAAAATACCAAAATAAGATTTCATCTTCAGTTGAGCTAGTTGCTTATTTTTTATTTCTTCGTTTTAACGCCCTCCCCACCCCCACCCCACCCCCCCATTCCATTTCATATTATAGGTTTGGGAAATAAAGCAATTATAATATGAATCTAGTAGAAGAATATAATGTACACAGAGATATACAGGTTCAAGCAAAGACCATGACCGACGGAACCAGTCGTGTTTTGTTTTTATAACCAGTGTGGTGATCGAAACAGATTGTTTATTGGCTTGTCAATATATAATGTTAACAACAACTTTAACAGTGAACCCTTTCAGCCGTAAATAACATTTTCGGTCAAGACCATTCATCACAAAATACTTTTCAAATAATCGATTTATAAAATGTTTTTTGTTTTTTTAACAAATATGAAAATTACTTGCAAACAGTACAGATCCTGATGATACAGTTCATCATGAGCTGGCTTGTCTTAGTCTACACTGTTTAAAAACACCTAAATCAGTGGCTGTAGTGTTGAAAGGGTTAACACATGGTTTAAGCATGTAGATGCGCAGTAGGATTGAACTTCACTTTTTGAAGAATGGGGCTGGTTCAGTCGGATCATGGGTAATATGAATGATAACATAAAAAAAAAAAAATTATAATCAATTACATGCATTACATATGCTAAATCAAACTTTGGCTCTTGCAGTGCTGGAGAGTGACATTGTCATATATTATAAGTATTACTGTTTTATTTTAATAACATGGGCAAGTTTTTATCGAAAATTCAGGTCTCTCATTAGTGACGATTCTAATGTACCACTCAACCATGAAGTCTTTAAAAAATACTAGAACAGTGATTTCTACCCAGTACTGCAAGAGTAAAAGAGGGTGAATATCTGTAATTGTATATTTTGTAGTTGTACCTGATTATTGCATGTATATTATGTACGGTTTGTGGGGGATGGCCCCGACCCACCACAAACCTATTACGGGGAAAATAAATATTTTCAAAAAAAAAAAATAAATAAATAAAAAAAAAGATTAACAATAATTCCGCCACAGAAGCGATGTCCAGAGCTCCAGTTAAGGTGCGTAATTTGATCAACTTTGGGGAGACTCGTTACTTCTTCGCCAAAATTGATAAGTTGGGAGTGCTTTAGAATCATCTCGATGAGACGATTCTAAAGCAATCCCAACTTGCTATTTTTCGTGAAGAAATAAGGAAAATACCCGGAAAATTTGGTCAAATTACGCACCTTAAATTACGCTGTGTGTCGCGCCGGTCGAGGCATTTGACCGTAACAGGACCATGGGCATGTGCTAAAGTGAGTATCATAAAAAACTATCAGACAAGTACACGCTTTAAACACGAAAAACATCCTGGGTGAAGAAACTTTTTGACATAAAAAATGGCTACGTGTTTCCACAACCATGCGAAGGTACAAAAGGTCAAGGTCATGTTAATGGGGGCATGAATGTATTCCAAATGCTCACATGTAGCAAGTGTCCAAATATTGAAGCGATCCGTCGAGCAATATTAAATGAAATGAAATTAAAATTAAATTGCCCATCATCATTACCTGTAATTGACATTACACCTATTAACCACCGTGCCAAGGTTATTAGGTTTTTCTGTCATCATGGTCATTGTGTTGTTACCTATCGCAATCATTTGATACATATCGTAATCATTTGATATATCTTGCCTATAACAACTCATTTTATTTTTATTATGTCAGAACATTACTTGGATTATGTATTAAATAAACGTCATTACATCATCACTTTCCCAGGTTCTGAGTACATAACTCTAATTACATTACATTGTATTACATAAGCGTTATGATGGAGTAGTATTTCCAAATTTGTGTTTCAAGCGTTCTTTGTTTACTTTCAACTTCGGGGAGAATGACCTAACAATTTTGCTAATACACACTTTATTAGGTGAGTTTATGATGATAATATTATTGTTTCATATTATAGAATTTGCGATATATGAACGTCGACACCCTACAGATTATTGCTATATTTTAGTGCGCGAAATGGAAACGCTATTCGGTAAATTTCTGCCATTGACTGCAGGGGCGGATCCAGCATTTGGGGGAACGGAATTCAGCCTGGTCTATAAAAAACGCGCAACCCAAGAAATATGGGGCTTACTACACAGCGACCAGCAAGTTTCATGAAAATATTCCAAAGGGTGGTCGAGTTATGCTCCGGACACGAAATCAGTGTGTGAAACAAATAAAGCGAGATAACTAAAAAAATTAGCTATGCAAGAGTTGTCATTCTTGTGCGCGACACACCTTCGGGTCGTGGTCTATGCATGTGTGAAGTTTCATGAAAATATTCCAAAGGGTGTTCGAGTTATGCTCCGGACAAGAAGTGTTTGCGGCGGACGCGGCCTGCTGTCAAATCCATAGTATCCCCCGACGGAGTCCGGGGGATACAATTATGCATATTATATTCTAACACCATCCGGTATCATGCATGGTACACGAGTATGATCAACTATACATGTACATACTCACTCACCACCATAACCATACATTCATACATGCATACTAGCAGATATATGCATACATAAACATATATATACACTCATAAACAACACACATAACAAATCCCTCTCTTGGAATATTGTCACATCTCCATACATAAGTATAACTATGAGTAAGAGAGGTCTGATGTAAGAGAGGTCTGATGTTGTAAGAGAGGTCTGATGTAAGAGAGGTCTCATGTAAGAGAGGTCTGATGTGCATGTGTTATTCAACATATAAAATAAAAGGAATTAATTATAGGTTGTAAATGGTCTATACACCACTATGGTCATTAACAAATATATTATCTTTGAACTCAATGATTGTAGTTCTATATTTAAGAAGGGCCAACTCAGTGATGGAGTTCAAATTGGAAGACGGGTTAATTCAATGATGGAGGTCTGAATGGAAGAAGGGGGCCTACTAAATGATGGAGTTTACATTGGAAAAAGGGCCAACATAATGATGGTGTTCTCAGTAGAACGGGGCTAACTTAGTGATGGAGATTTATCTCAATGATGGAGCTGTCAGTGGAAGGGGGTCAATTTATTGATGGAGGTCTCAGTGGGAAAAAGAAGGCAATTCAATGTATGGAAAAAAAGGTGCTAACTCAGTGTTGGAGTTTTTGGTGGAATAAGGGGTCTAATCAGTGATGGAGGTCTCAGTGGAAGATAGAGGCTACTTAAATGATGGAGTTTTTGGTGGAATAAGGGGTCTACTCAGTGATGAAGGTTTCAGTGGAAGATAGGTAGGGGCTAACTTAATGACGGAGGTTTCAGTGGAAGATAGGGGCTAATTTAATGATAGAAATTCCAGTATGAATAAGGGGTAAACTCAACGATGGCGTTCTCCGTGGAAGAAAGTATTTGATACAGTGATGGTGTTCTTAGTAGGTTAACTTAATGATAGAGTTCACAGTGTAAGAAGGGGCCGGCTAACCTAGTAATGGAGTTCCCAGTGGAATACGAGGCTAACTCAGTGATGCAGTTCTCAGTGGACGAGAGGGGTCAACTTATACAATGATAGAGCTTTCAGGCTAGGGTTATTTACATTATGTCATCTATGTTTCAACTTTTGATATCATTAAGCATGTCAACCAGTTACCAACCATACACACACCTCAGTAAAATACACGATATACATAGAGATGTGACCAAAACAAACCAAGTAAGGGTACACATCAAGACTGTTTGATTGCTGTTTGGTAAATTTTGTAATTTGTTCATGTGTAACATATGTCGGTCACAATTATTATACCCACTTTTTTAGGGAAAAAAAATGGGTATATTGTTTTCGTCACGGGTGTCCGTCCGTCCGTCACGTTTCTTGTAACTCGAAAAAAATTTTCACCTTCAAACCTACGCGCCTGATATTTGGTATGTAGCATCGTTATCATGTGCAGATGCGCAAAGTGAATTCGGATTTTTCATCCGACCCTCCATCATGGATTATCTCCCCCTTTCGGACTCACAATTTCCCATTTTTTCCTTGTAACTCGAAAAACTTTTTCACCTTCATACCTACGCGCCTGATATTTGGTATGTAGCTTCATTATCATGTGCAGATGCGCAAAGTGAATTCGGATTTTGGATCCGACCCTCCATCATGGATTATCTCCCCCTTTCGGACTCACAATTTCCCATTTTTTCCTTGTAACTCGAAAAACTTTTTCACCTTCATACCTACGCGCCTGATATTTGGTATGTAGCTTCGTTATCATGTGCAGATGCGCAAAGTGAATTCGGATTTTTGATCCGACCCTCCATCATGGATTATCTCCCCCTTTCGGACTCAGAATTTCCCTATTTTTCCTTGTAACTAGAAAAACTTTTTCATCTTCATACCTACGCGCCTGATATTTGGTATGTAGCTTCGTTATGATGTGCGGATGCGCATAGTGAATTCGGATTTTTGATCCGACCCTCCATCATGGATTATCTCCCCCTTTCGGACTCAGAATTTCCCTATTTTTCATTGTAAGTCGAAAAACTTTCTCACCTTAATACCTACATTTCTGATATTTGATATGTAGCTTCGTTATGATGTGCAAAGTGAATTCCAATTTTTGATCGGACCTTCCATCATGGATTATCTCCCCCTTTCGGACTTAGAATTTCACTATTTTCGCTCGTAGGTCGAAAAACTTTTTCACCTTAATACCTACGCGTCTGATATTTGGTTCGTAGCTTCGTTTTGATGTGCTGATGCGCAAAGTGAATTCGGATTTTTTATCCGACCCTCCATCATGGATTACCTCCCCCTTTCGGACTTAGCATTTGGGGAAAGTGGGTATATTGCGATGGCGCGCCATCGACTTTTTCTAGTTATTATATATCAATGTCAATCACAATCGCCACATGAGGTATTGACCATAATAATTGAAACTAGAAAAAATGGGAAATTGTGAGTCCGAAAGGGGGAGGTAATCCATGATGGAGGGTCGGATAAAAAATCCGAATTCACTTTGCGCATCAGCACATCAAAAGGAAGCTACGAACCAAATATCAGACGCGTAGGTATTAAGGTGAAATTTTTTTTGAGTTACAAGGAAAAAATGGGAAATTGTGAGTCCGAAAGGGGGAGATAATCCATGATGGAGGGTCGGATGAAAAATCCGAATTCACTTTGCGCATCTGCACATGATAACGAAGCTACATACCAAATATCAGGCGCGTAGGTATGAAGGTGAAAAAGTTTTTCGAATTACAAGGAAAAAATGGGAAATTCTGAGTCGGAAAGGGGGAGGTAATCGATGATGGAGGGTCGGATAAAAAATGGGAATTCACTTTGCGCATGTGCACATGATAACGAAGCTACATAGCAAATATGAGGCGCGTAGGTATGAAGGTGAAAAAGTTTTTCGAGTTACAAGGAAAAAATGGGAAATTCTGAGTCCGAAAGGGGGAGATAATCCATGATGGAGGGTCGGATCAAAAATCCGAATTCACTTTGCGCATCTGCACATGATAACGAAGCTACATAGCAAATATGAGGCGTGTAGGTATGAAGGTGAAAAAGTTTTTCGAATTACAAGGAAAAAATGGTAAATTCTGAGTCGGAAAGGGGGAGGTAATCGATGATGGAGGGTCGGATAAAAAATGGGAATTCACTTTGCGCATGTGCACATGATAACGAAGCTACATAGCAAATATGAGGCGCGTAGGTATGAAGGTGAAAAAGTTTTTCGAGTTACAAGGAAAAAATGGGAAATTCTGAGTCCGAAAGGGGGAGATAATCCATGATGGAGGGTCGGATGAAAAATCCGAATTCACTTTGCGCATCTGTACATGATAACGAAGCTACATACCAAATATCAGGCGCGTAGGTATGAAGGTGAAAAAGTTTTTCGAGTTACAAGGAAAAAATGGGAAATTCTGAGTCCGAAAGGGGGAGATAATCCATGATGGAGGGTCGGATGAAAATCCGAATTCACTTTGCGCATCTGCACATGATAACGAAGCTACATACCAAATATCAGGCGCGTAGGTATGAAGGTGAAAAAGGTTTTCGAGTTACAAGAAACGTGACGGACGGACGGACACCCGTGACGAAAACAATATACCCATTTTTTTTTCCTAAAAAAGTGGGTATAATTACATTTCTATTTGCAAAACAATAAACATCACAAAAGTGAACCAGTAACGCAACTGTTCCAAATACGTATAATAGGGTGTATTATAGACAAAATTAGTTAATATCTTATGTTTTTAAAGTGGCATTTAAATAAATACGGTGGTACAATGCCATGTGAACAAATAAATGGTGGTTAAAGATGGGCAATCGAGGTTAGTATTTGAAAATATACATTGTTAGCAGGAGTTGCATGTTGTATTGTCAACATTGACGGTGAGTAGTTTTGGAAATTAGCATACTGTATATCAGGTTGTTAGGATTGAAATAGGGTTTAAATGCTGGAACAATCACGTTACTAACTTACATTCATCGATTATAATATATTGTATGTTACACTAATATAATGTCAAAATAATATAAACTTCACTTCTGTTGCTTCTGTGATCATGGTAAAGGTAAGAAATTCCTGTTTAAAGGAGTAACATTTCTCATATAACAGCCAAATTTGACATATCGTACAATATTACAATATATGGCAATATTATGTTGAGAACAATAACATATATGTATACGGTTTTGTCCTTGGGAGACAATAATAGTCTTAAACCCTAATTATGCGCCAAACATCACACTAATATGTCAATTTCACTTCAAAATGCTGTTCTACTGTGCATTTTCTAGGTAAAATGACCCTCACCATGACATTTGACCTTTTTATTGACCAGATATTGAAAAGGTAATACCAGAAATGGATTCCTCATACCAAAATTAGATAAAAATGTGGTATCACTCGCGATTTTAGGCCTACTGGTTAAAAAGTTGTATTTCTCTGATCAACGGCGGCCATCTTGGATTTCTCAGATTGCCCAAGGATATCCGCTTGATACCCGGCTGATCTACATTGTAGATGCCCTGAGGATGTATAATCAAGAGAGAAAAAAACTTTTACAGCCGATGCAGGGTTAAACCAAGATATCGACTGTGACTACCCGACTACTGGCACAAAGTCGGCGGTTGGCCGGGGCCTGCTTTTTTCATGTGGAGGAAAACCGGATTGCCAGGAAAAACACCACAAAATATATACATGTAATTGGGGAACATTTTGATTAGGGACGATTGCGACCAAATTCTAACATCATGGGGGCCATTTTGACTAGGGAGCGTTTTGATCTGCTTACAAGTTTCGGTTCGAAAATAATGGAATTGATGACAATCTCCTGTAAACGATCAAACGACTGCGTGCACGTGGTTGACATATTTTCAAAGATGGCGTCTAATATGTATTGATAATGAGGAAGAGAATGTGTTTGATTTTAAAAAGCGAATTTAGGTTAGTGTGACGCGTTTTTCGTACAGTTTACACTCAAAATCTTTGAGATTTACGTTAATGTATTAGCCACTGTAAAATCTATGCCGAAAACCCTCCCCAAACAGCGAATTCGACACGCTGAAACACGTTGTATAGGCGAGTGAAATTTACGACTTCGTGTTGGATTTTCTGACAATGGTCGTGAATGCTAGTTTTATACCTTGATAAGTACTATAATTAGTACACCGGGCGCATTTGAATTGTTGTTTACATGTTTTAGAAACGTGTTTCATTTATGTACAAACAATAATTGACCATCCAAGACACGCTAGAGCCTAGAAACACCTGTGCCTGTGGATCCGCCCTTAAAAACTTAGCTCTACGCTCTGCGAATCTCTGTCATTGATAACCAAGTGTATATACATACTGACGAAATATAACTAAACGAATTATAATTTGAAAGTAACACACCTGTAAAGAATGATTATCAAAAACGTTGCAGTAACAATACCGGAATTCTGGCTTCACAAAGCAAATGGCGTATATTACACGCAAGGGGAATAACTGATACCTTCCAGACGGTGTCACTAGATGGGGATAATGATGGATATAATGGGGATAATGGGGAGAATGGGGATAATAGGGGTAATGGGGATAATGGTAATTAATATGGCGGATAATGGTGGAGAATGGTGGATTTAAAAACAAAATAATGTATACACAGTATATTAATGACATAATATATGCATATGGAGTCCATATATGTCAGATATATTAACTTATATGGCATTAGGCGATGGCGTAATTACCGATTTCACACCGGCGCAATGGTGAGCTGGCGTAATGTTGATTGTCATTATGGATAATGGTGAATATTGGTAGTATAATGGTGGATAATGATGGATAATGGTGGATTTAAAAACAAAATAATGTTTACACAGTATATTAATAACATAATATATGCATATGGAGTCCATATATGTCATATAGATTAACTTATATGGCTTTAGGCGACGGCGTAATGACTAATTTCACACCGGCGCAATGGTGAGCTGGCGTAATGGTGATTGCCATGATGGATAATGGTGAATATTGGTAGATTTAAAAACAAATAAACGTATAAGTAGTTCATATGCGTCAGATGTATCAACTGATATTGCTTTAAGTGTCGGCATAGTGCAAATTCCACACCGGCGTAAAGGTGAACTGACGTAATGGTGCAAGAATTGGGTGGATAATGGTAGATTTGAAAACACATTAATGTGTATGCAGTATATTAATGACACAATATAAACATAAGGAGTTCATATACGTCAGAAATTTCAACTGATGTGGCTTTACGCGACGGCATAATCACTAAATCCACACCGACGTAATCGTGAACTGGCGTCATTGAAAATTAATAAATGTTAAACAGTGTACTGTATGCCATGATCAGACTACGGGTGTACAGACATGCTTTTAAAAAAGGCCATCAATATGCGTCGCACTACGATAATAATGGTGATATTCGCATATGATGATTGATGTTGACGCGTGTTTGAACTGTTTTGTTGTCCTGTCTGTTTACCAATGTGATAAACGGTGTGATCAGTAAATTAATAATTGGATTATACAAATTGTGCGAACAATACATCGCCGTAAGTGAACTTGATTGAATGCCGATCACAGGGCAACATGTTTTGATCACCACTCCAAATCAATTAGTCACTTGACGACATAAACAAATTGTCCTTATTCACATTCGATCATACGTACCAACAGAATCATGAGATTTTACGATACTTGACATTGGGTATCTACAAAAAAAAGATCAATGTCGACATTGGTTTTGAAAAGAATCGGGGGTGGGTTTGACAGTACCAGCTGGAGGTATATGCATTGTACACTCTGACACATTCGACTAAATAAGAAAAGTTGTCCATGTAGATTATTTGCAATAATGTATACATTAAGCAGGTACTACCCACCCCCACCCGCAAGTCTTGTCAATACCAGTGTAGATAGTTCTTATGGAAACATATAATGTAGTTCCTGGACCGCTTAGGTTCTACATCGTTCCACAAATCTGAGGCATCTATTTCGCGGAATCATGCCTATGTATTCAACGTATTATTCCGTAGTACTGCTTTTCTCATGAGTTAGTTTTTTCTTTGATTCTGTGTTTGTTCAAATTCGCATTAATTGTAATCGTAATAAAGGATCGTTTTTATCATCACAGTAATTAAGGACTTTGATATCCCGACCCAAGCAATTATCTTGCCTTATTGTAACGTAAGCCAATCATAAATATTCACTTTAATAAACTTGTATTATCCAATCAAATGTGTAACTCTTGTTAATGAATTTGATATATAATGACCGTATTATTCTTTATCAATATACTATTCATTCTTTATGTTTTATGCATAATCTCGTATTATACTACATACTGTGTTTATTCTCGGAATTACGATTTGATTGTGTTTAGACATATAATTTGTAGTGTGACATTTTGTGTATGGACTTAATTGTATGTTCATAAGTGTTATATTAACATCACGTTAGAATGGCCAAGGGTCGTTCTAGGAAAGCACGATTTCCGTGTGGAGGGTGCAGGAAAGACTGCGAAACAGTCTTCTTTGCGAGGTAAGTAGTAATATAACTATACAGTTACACAGTATACAGTTACACATCGACGGTGCAGTAGCTAAACATTCGGAAGTCATTTACCGGAGCGACAACAGTCGTATGTACACGCCATCTTAAAATTAATGTATTTACTTGGGCAAGAAAGTGGGAGTTAATGATAAGGACAAAAAAGAAATTGTTGGCGCAATTTTCGGAGACGAAGGAATGTGTGACGCGGATTCGACGGTTGTATTTGAACATAGACTAAGCAATGCGCAGAAAATAGTTGCGAAGACGGCCCCGAACTTTCGACCATACTTGGATAATAGAGTAGTTCCCCTTGTGCGCGATCACATCAACCGGCCACACCGAGTGAAGAAAATACAGAGCGGATGGACAAACAACAACGCGGAATCGTTTAACAATTTATTGAAAATAGGAACAAATCACAAGGTTGAAGACATGTCGGATTTAATAGACATCATCCACAGAACAGTGGCCTCTATGTATAAAGACATTGAAAAGACGATTGTCGGTCTGGAAACTACCGACTGACGGCACCATATGAACACAACAAGGTATCGATGGACGTGTGGTGTCAAAAATCAGCCGAGCAACGGGCCAAATATCTGACGAAGGTGTCTAAGGACAAGGGACGTTTATCAAAGTCCGTGACATCTTCAAATGGACAATTAACGGTTCCATGTACACCAGGTGATGGGAAAAAACCTCACCAACGACGCAGAATGGCTGCTGAGCGGGCGACACCAAGAAAATAAGAGTATAGCTTAAGCGATTCTTCACTCCATACATGCAACATGAATGTACATTACTATCTGCGACACGGTGTCGTCGGTATAGGACCGCCACAAACCAAGTGGCGGGATCTGGCTCTTATGCGCCGACGCACACCGTGTACATGCAATCAGCCAGCACTGAGCATATGTGGTTGGCGCAGCTAGTATTGCACGCGTAACAACAGGCTGTTGATGCACGTTCATACATGTACATATTCATTGTTTCGTACTAATGTTGATATAAATTATTTCACGTTCTACAGTAATGTTGTTTTGGTGTTCATGCAGAATATAACGTGATATAGAAAACGGATAACACTTGACAGTGCCATACTGAATACACATTAACATATATTAGCAGATGGATTATAACACATACATTGGAGTAACTGAAGCATTATTTTGTTGATATAATCGGGAAACGTGTATCTTTTTTTTGCGAATCACATGTTTTATTAAGTTTTATTAAGTCACTATTCAACCATTTGTTATGAATGTACACTACTATCTGCGTTAATCTTGCACACACGTACTTACATACATGCATGTGACACGGTGTCGTCGGTATAGGACCGCCACAAACCAAGTGGCGGGATCTGGCTCTTATGCGCCGACGCACACCGTGTACATGCGTGGTTGACTTGACGCAGCTAGTAGTGTACATGTAACATCCGATATATTCTGGAAACGTGCATTTTTTTTGCGCATCATGTGTTTAATAAAGTCATTTTTCAATCATTGTTGAACTTATGAAAAATTACAATTACTGTCTACTTTGCTGTTTTGTTCTGAATCTGCTCCAGCTTCACCTTTTCATACAATTAGTTTAATGACAATGCGTTTTGTATTTGGACAGCCGGTATGGGTAAAATGGGTGTTGCGACACCAGTACAGCTACGCCATTAACACAATTCTGACTCGGTCTTGGGTTAGTGACCAAATGGCGAACAGTGAAATCCACGGTTAGAATGCATATATTTGCATGCTGATCTTGGGATGTACTGATCGCGCTTGCATATCATATGGTTTTCCGTTCGGTTTTCGCCGGTGGCCCATTTATCAATCAGCGTTGATCATTTGTGGATCTAGCCCGCCCAGTAGCTCAGATCTAAAGAGTGTATATGGTAGTTCGTCTCCTCGTCGTATGCTCATGACACCTTCTGCCTTAGCAAGTGGTGCATAGTGTTGCTTTTCTCTTAATGTTCCGTGCAATTATATTTCCAACTCTCAAAATGGTACTAACACATGTATCACGACAGCATAGCACTTACGACCTTGTGTTACTAAACCATCGATATCTGGTGTATATGAAATACTTATGAATATATTGTGTCATTAATATACTGGATATACATGAAACAATACACCATTATACACCATTATCCATAATAATCACCATTACGCATGTTATTCCACCATTCACCATTACAACGGTGTGAAATTAGCCATTATGTCGTCGCGTAAAGCTATATAAGTGGTTCTATCTGGCAAATATGAACTCCTTATGCATATATTGTGTCTTTAATATACTGAGTATACATTAATTTGTTTTTAAATCTACCATTATCCATAACAATAATCACCAATGCGCCTCATTTCACACCATTACGCCGTCTCGTAAAGCCAGTAAGTGGACATATCTGGCGTTTATGAACTCCTTATGCATATATTCTGTCACTAATACAACGGATATACATTCATTTATTTTTAACTCAACCAGTATCCACCATTATCCATCATAATAATCACAATTACGCCTGACCATACACCATTACGCCAGTTCACCAGTACGCCGGTGAGGAATTAGCTATTACCCCGTCGCGTAAGACCATATAAGTTAGTATATCTGGCATATATGAACTCCTTATGCATATATTGTGTCATTAATGTACTGGATATACAATAATTTGCTTTTAAATCCACCATTATCCGCCATATCAATCACCATTACGCCCCATTCTCCCCATTCTCCCCATTATCCACCATTATCCCCATTGCGCCATCTAGTGAGACCCCCTTCCAGACCATATAATGTCACAGGTGCGCTTCTTCGCGTATGACACTGCAGTATACATCACTATCAGACATGAGGACAATGGCAAACTACGACAAGACCTAGACACACTTCAAGCATGGGGAAAACACTGGGACATGTATTTTAATCCTTCAAAGTGCCAGGTCTTGCACATCCCAAGGTCAAAAACACTGCATGGCCAGGTACTAGAAGCAGTTTAGTCACAAACATCACAAACAAAGCAAACAGTACTTTGGTGGGGTTTGTCAAAAGAAATATCAAAACTACAGACCCCAGAGTACGCGAACAGACATATAAAACTCTAGTCCGTCCCCAGATCGAATATGCCTCAGTGATCTGGAACCCCCACACACAGCAAAACATAAACAAAATTGAAATGGTCCAACAGGACTGTCAATGACTACTCACGGCAGGCTAGCGTAACTGACATGTTGTCCACTCTAGGGTGGTGTAGCTTGCACGACAGGAGGTTACAGGTCCGACTATGCATTTTCTATACAATTGTCAATAGTCTTGTCGCCATACACTCCCACAACACATACAGCCGTGAAACAGAATTTCTCGCTACTGCCATTCCATGACTTTCCGTCAAATACATACAAATACATACTTTTAAAAGTACTCGTTATTCCCTCGTACAGTGGTGCAATGGAACTCCCTGCCTGAACACACAGTGACCCAACCCGACCTTGACCATGTCAGGTCATCGTTGGGCACTGCCAGCAACTCCCTCCCTTAAGACACTATATATGGATTGTTTTTAACCTACTTTTATCTTTTCGATCTATTTTTAACCTTTCATCTGTTATCATACCTTATATCACACTTTTGCTGACTTTTATCTACTAACTTGCTCCTGACGCGCAGCCTGCTAAAAATCCCCGCGTGGGGGTGTAGCAGTATTGTATATACAGAATGAAAGAAAACTGTGTCCGAAGCCGGTTACACGAAACACCAAAATCCACCCAAATATAGTCTAAATACATATAAATATACCACAAATACACCATAGATAGTGTCAGATAATAGTGTAAAGCATATATTGACACAAAACGCACCATATATTTGACATTTGTAGTGAAAATAAATCAGTTAAATTGGTCATATTTTCGATTAATGCACATTGAATCACCAATCATAAGGGAAATACATGCAAATACAGTTTAAAATATATAAATTTGCCGCAAATACACCCTCAAACGTATCAGTTTATGCTCTCCTTACGTTATCATAATTTGTATACCCTATTTAATGCATCAGTGTAGACCCTGATCTTTATTATTTTCCGCCCTTTTTGGTATACTTGTATATTTTACTAAAATGCCCCACAAATACACCCTCAAACGTAGACTACCAGTGTGAACATCGGCTCACCTCATAAAACGTTATATAATATATCCGGATGTAGCAGTGTAGACCCTGATCCATGTCCCCTACCGCTCCTTTGGTACATGATTGTTATATATAGTAAATCAGGAAATTCAAGTTCAACGTTTGCCATTTACTTAGTCCGGAAATAAATGCAGGAAAATTAGGGTATTATATATAGTAGGTCTGAATATAAGTATGATTGTTCTGCATTTAGTCCACGAATTTAACTATGATTTATGCATGTACAAAATTACTTCAGTTTATCCGGATATATACTGATCACCATTTGGAACGTGAATCTCTGTTATTAAAGGTACATGCCCGCTCAGTAGGCACAACATGCACTTTATAGGAATTAAATAAGTGTATAGTTGTGTCACTATTCCACCAGTTCTAAAAATTACAAGTGACCGTTATATAGATATAATCATTTAGTAATATTTATTTTACTGATAGTGACGCGCTGTGGTATCGGGCTATTTTCATGCAAATGAGGCGTGATATTTTTTTAATTATTTATACTAATTAAATGCGTCACCTGAACAAAATACTATTTTCGACAGATTATAAAGTATGATCATTGCACACCAAAAAATAAATACAGATAATAAATAGTAATGTCCGTTAACATTTTAAGGAAACACGGTTATCGTCCCTGATATCATTGTGAAAATTTACGCCTGATATAAAATGTTTAATAATGCCAATCAATACGTGGGGTAACGGTGAACGAATGTTTGTTTTGCCAGAAAATGTCATATCTACAGAATATACAAAACGATCTTTCCCCCTATATTATAAACTAGTGAGCGGGCAGTTACCGTTAACGTGGTTTATGTATGATACCTACATGTCAGAGTCATTACATCTGAACAAATCAACTGAAGATTTCCAAAAATCGGTATGCGAGATTTGTTGTACATTTTAGTTTTTCACTTACGAACTTCTTAGTCGTACGAAGTTTATTGAAATATACCTTATGACATGTGTGACCAATGTATCCCCAGACCAGCATGCGCATGCATCAACTTTAAGCCAATTTGTATTGTGGTGCAGTTACATATTGTTATGAAGAAATAACAACTGTTACTCATACTATACATGACAAACGTACAACATTTATCCCGTCAACACAGTGCGTATGTGCCGTGAAACATTTTTGATATCCTGTCAATACGACCTAATCACTGCGTATGAATATGTGCGGTAGCTGGGGTTATTTCTTTGCATTTTAAAGCCATGTGTAGGTGTTGACGGGATAAAAAGAATAGTAGGTTAGTGCCGTGAATGGGAAAATAATATCTGGCGCGGCACGGTGCTCGGCAGCGCCTAGCCCATCCCGTTTCCTAAGCATTGCCAGATATTTTTCCTATTCACGGCACTATCCTACTATTCTCTATTTACTTACCAATAATAACATCGCATATAAACATAAACAACTTTGAACATGTATAGACTTAAATTGACATGATGCATTGACTGCAATATATACATGTGAACACATATGTGGTTGTGACTGGCGAAATGGGACTGATCAGGAACTCCAGTGTTCGCCAATCTACAACTGAAAAATAATATGTATGCTTCTATATATATATATATATATATATATATATATATATATATATATATATATATATATATATATATATATATATAGCAAGCAATCAGATTGTATATATATATAGAAGCATACTATGTATTTCAGTTGTAGATTGGCGAACACTGGAGTTCCTGATATATAGCAAGCAATCAGATTGTTATCAGGCTACACGAGTGTGCTATTTGATCAGGAGCTACACTGGTCACAAATCCCAAAAGCCAAAAGTTCTCATGTGACAGCCACATATCTTTAAAAACATTCAGTGAACAAATGGTATTATGCACTTATGTCTGTTTTATACAAATATTCGGTCACCTTATGTTTGCAGAAAAGTTTGAACAGGAATCAGAACAATACAACTTAAAGAAATAATGCCCGAGTGAGAAATAAATAACAAAAAACGCATAGAGTTCTAACTTTTGAGTTATTTCGAAGAATATAGAGCCGAACCAGCCTATGGATCCGCACAGTCTGATCATGGTTTACACTATTCGCAGTTCATCAAACAATCAATTCAACAATTTAATATACGGTACACTGAAACTGAATGGGACTATATCTAATAAGCGCACAACACGTGCGACATCGTGACTCGTGTATTTACAGCCAAAATCATCAGCAAAAAGAAACACCCTCGTTGTGTCCGAATGTCCCGCGCTGTACTGCGAATACAATGATCCATAATATGATACAATACATAATATAGGGCCTAGTCCATCTCCTCCACCGTGGACCCTCTATTGTGAGCACCGCCCTGTTCCGCCCCAGTCCGGACCCCGGGTCCGCCGGTCAGTTTCGTCATCAACGGCGAACAAACTTTCTGTAACTCTTCCATCGTACTCCTCCGTGTCCGCCAGCGTGTTATTGTCCAACCACTGCAACGTTTCCTCATATAGTTTATTCACCGTGTTCTTGTCTGCGTTTGTGAGTTTATCCCCTGCGTTACCGGCTGCTTGTTTCACGCTGAACAGGCAACCTTCTAGTTTGTTTCTCGCGGCGATTTTCTGCCTCTGTTTATTGTCCTCGTCTCTGTATTTCTCCGCATCGTTCACCATTCTCTCCACGTCCTCCTTACTCAATCCTCGGTCGTTTGTTATCCTGATCTGGTTGGATTTACCCGTACTAGAATCTTTGGCAAAGACGTTTAGAATCCCGTTAACGTCAATGTCAAATGATACCTTGATCTGGGGGACACCTCTCGGCGCGGGAGTAATGCCGTTCAGTTCAAACTGTCCGAGTCGGTTGTTGTCCTTGGTGATTGCCCGCTCACCCTCGTAGACCTGGATACTCACACCTGGCTGATTGTCCGCGTACGTGGTGAATGTATTGGTAGCCTTGGTGGGAATCTTACTATTCCTCTCTATGAGTTTGGTCGTCATGCCCCCTGCTGTCTCGATGCCGAGGGAAAGGGGCGCAACATCGACGAGCAGTACGTCCTTGAGAACATCGGTTCTGTCCCCTGACAAGATGGCCGCCTGGACAGCCGCTTCATACGCCACGGCCTCGTCCGGGTTTATCGATTTGTTCTGGTCTCTCCCGCCCATAAGGTCCTGGAGAAGTTTTTGTATTTTCGGAATCCTGGTCGATCCTCCAACCAGAACAACTTCGTGGATTTTCGACTTGTCCAGTTTGGCGTCACGTAGTGCCTTCTCGACTGGTTCCATCGTGGCTCGGAACAGATCCGCACACAGTTCCTCAAACCTCGCCCGCGTGATTTTCGTGTAAAAGTCAATGCCTTCAAATAAAGAGTCAATTTCAATATTCGTTTCTGTGCTGGTTGACAGTGTTCTCTTCGCACGTTCACATGCTGTTCGTAGCCGACGGACGCTTCATGAATCTTTACCAATGTCCTTCACGTATTTCCGCTTGAATTCCTGTGCGAAATGGTTGACCATTCTGTTGTCAAAGTCCTCCCCGCCCAGGTGTGTATCTCCCGCCGTTGATCGAACCTCGAATAGAGGACCTTCGTCAATCGTCAGCACAGACACATCGAACGTTCCACCGCCGAGGTCAAATATCAGCACATTTTTCTCATTTATCAATCTTTTATCAAGTCCGTATGTCAGAGCAGCGGCGGTAGGTTCGTTTATGATCATAAGGATGTTCAGCCCGGCAATGATGCCGGCATCCTTGGTGGCGTGCCTCTGTGCGTCGTTGAAACAGGTGGGCACCGTAATCACGGCGTCTGTCACCTTCTGACCGAGGTAAGCCTCTGCGATCTCCTTCATCTTGGTCAGCACCATGGAGCTGATCTCCTCGGGACTGAACGTCTTCGTCTCGCCTTTGTATTCCGCCCGCAGTTTAGGTTTGCCAGCTGCATTGGCAACCTTGAACGGCCAGTAGTTCATGTCCGACTGCACGCTGTCGTCGTTGTATCGTCGCCCGATCATTCGCTTGGCGTCAAATATTGTGTTAGAGGGATTCATCGCTGCCTGCAAAATACAAGGTAAATATTTAATTAAGCAAATTACATGTGTGTAGGTTATTGATTTATTTATGTTCTCATGCATTTACAGTCTACTATTTACAATGGTCATATATGTTATCTCAGACCATGTCGCGCACATGTCTGTGGCAGTGAACGGAGAAAGGATGTTTATTGTAATTGTGACGAATTCAGCCCTTACTCTAAGTACTATCGCCCTCTTGCATGTAGTCTGAAAATAATTTATAACGTGTGTTAGTAGTCAAACGGATGTGCCAATGACTAATGTTTAGAACAGCGTAGACCATGATCATACTGGGCGAATGCATAGCTGGTATGAGTCTGCACTGGTCGCAAATGCCATACGCCCTGTTTTTCCCGTTACTGCCACATAAGTTCCGAAGATGGAAAGAGGAGTTCTATACATATAGTTCATTCAAAGGCCGTATAATATTCAAACTTCACAGATTAAAGGCACTGGGACTAAGACATGCGCAGAACATGGTGACACAGATTATTAAAAAAATGGAACCCTGATTCTATATAGATATCATAAATTATCATTTCACAACTAAAAAAAACCACGTCATTATGTACCACATTTCCCGTTACATTAGTAGCAGCAATTAATTATTGACTTATCTCCACTTTTATCATATTCTATGCTAGTACATGCATACACGTAGTAGAATAAAACACAAATCCTACGAATTTTATCAGATAAAATGCTAGCCTACGCTTGTTAGATATATGTTATTTTCTGTCCATACAGCGAAACGTCTCATCTTGAATACCCGAAACACACTGATCAGCTTATATCAATAGGTCTGATTTTGTAATAAAATTAACATGAAACAAATACCCATACATTCGAACATACCACTAAATATACAAGACAACGTCAAATAATCCATGATAATGGGGCGACTTTACAATCTGTCCCCAACATTGGTGACAACATTAACCCTCACCTTACCTGGGAATATTCATTGGCGGTTAGCTTGGTGATATGATGAAACAGTATAAATAGAATTCAGAATCTGACCGCCACCTTTCTGATAAAAAACAAGTATACATAATTACTAGCATTAGGTTTTAGCATAATATAAACTCTAATACTATTTTCGGGGTTAGATGTCTGGGGTATAACAATGCAAGGGGTAACCGTTAAGGTTAGTGATGTTTTCGTGACGGAGTCATATTCTAAATTCGCTCGCAGAAAACTAAAGTGAAAGTAGAAAACTTTAACGTGCAGGTACCTGGTTTTTGGCGGCATCTCCTCGGTGTCCGTGAAGGCAACGTAACTGGGCGTGGTCCGGTTGCCCTGGTCGTTAGCGATGATCTCCACCTTGCCGTGCTGGAACACACCCCAGGCCCGTAGCCAGGTGGGGGGGGGGGTGGGTGTCAGAGCGGTCGGAGCGGTCGGAGCGGTCGGAGCGGTCGGAGCGGTCGGAGCGGTCGGAGCGGTCGGAGCGGTCGGAGCGGTCGGAGCGGTCGGAGCGGTCGGAGCGGTCGGACGACACCCCAGCCCGAGCCTCGATGTACACTTTTTTGGCATCGAGGTCCACTTTTTTAGACCCCCCCTATATACGCCAGGCCCATTGGGCCTTCCAAACGACCCCCTCCCCCTTCAAACAGGTCTGGCTACGGGCCTGCACCCACACAATCATTCTTGTCGAGTACTGGTAGTGATGTAGCTTCTCTGATTCAATGATGTTTCAAGTTAGTTATAAAGCACAAAGTCCGTCAGTAAATAGGTTTATATATACTGCAAGGATAAAGGAACGCAGGGTAACAATATATGCAATAATTATTTAAATGCTTGGCCTAAAATTATGAAAAACGGTCAGGCGACTATCTTGGTCAATGTGCACACAAACCGTGCCTAAAGTTACTCAACCGTGTAATGCACCGTACCACGTAGAGAAAGTTATAAAAAGCCAAAAAACACGTGCAGCAAGATGATGATAAGTTCGTCAAAACATTTTGTCATACCACTTGATACGCTTGAGGTATACACATCGTTTTCCGCTATTTACACTGAATTTATAGCTCTCACAATCATGGTACGTCTGACGGAAGTTCAGATGGGTCAGGCTATTGCATTGCTAATGCAAGGTCAAACGCAACAGCAGGCTGCTATGCAGTTCGGTGTGAATGTTTCCACCATAGAGCGTCTTGTCCGCCGTCTGAGAGAGACCGGAAGGGTTGCCGACCGACCGAGATCGGGACGTCCGCGCGTAACGTCGCGACGTCAAGACAGGGCTATTCGTCTCGCCCACCTACATAATCGCCACGTTACTGCCACTGAAACCGGTATTAACACGGTAGGCAATCATAATCGCCACATTCACCCCAAAACTGTAAGAAATCGATTGCGCGAGGTTGGTCTGCGAGCACGTCGTTCCTACGTTGGTCTGCCTCTCACTCGTGCACGTCACGAGCGTCGTATGGCTTGGTTGGCGGCACATGCTTCCAGACGATTGCCAATGAGGCAATGGAGACAAGTCTTTTTCACAGATGAGTCCCGGTTCGGTCCGGACGGTCGACGTCGTGTATACCGACGTCGTGGGGAACGCTTCGCCGACGCTTGCGTTCTTGAGAGGGATATGTTTGGGGTGGCTCGGTTATGGTCTGGGGAGGGATATCTCACGGGGTAAAGTCACCGTTGATTGTGGTAGCCGGGAATTTAACCGCCGTATGATATAGGGATGAAATCCTCCGCTCGGTTGTTGTTCCATTTGTGTAACAGCGTCAACTAATTTTCCAGCATGATAATGCCCGGCCCCATGTAGCCAGAGTTTTTCAAGACTTTCTCGCTGACCATAACATTAACCCACTCGACTGGTCAGCGTACAGTCCCGATTTGTCCCCAATCGAACATCTGTGGGACGAACTTGACAGGAGGATAAGGGGGTGTCGTAATACCCCTTCTAATCTCGACCAACTAAGGACTGCATTGTTGGAAGAGTGGAACAATATCCCAATAAGAAGGATAAATGGACTGATGAATTTTCCATGCACAAGAGTATCAGGGCTGTGACAGATGCGCGAGGGGGGCATACTGACAAAACAGTGGATTTCACTGTGCGATATTGGGGGGTACCGTCAATTGTGATTCAATTACTAATGAATTATCGGTCAAAACCTAATGCAATTTTGGTAATGTGTTGACTAAAGATGTTTTTTTAATACTCATATAAAATATTGTATATAACAGCAAGCTCATCACTTTAAATCACCTCAAATGTTTACCCTGCGTTTCTTTATCCTTTCAGTAAATATGTCTCAGTAACCTTGTATTTATGGTTCTACACAGTATATAAATGTCTCAGTAACCTTGTATTTATGGTTCTACACAGTATATAAATGTTTGACAACAGCTTCTTCACAGCAATGCTTCTTGTTAACTTTCAGTCGTGGTTTGATTGACAACGTGGGGAGATTTCTGGTGTTTATATATTCATTCCCGTGGAAAACATAGATGCACGAATGTTCGCGAATGTTCTAAACTCTTTCAACTGTTACTAAATCAAGATATCGACTCATTCCGGAGATTACCGAACATTCTAGAACTGAAACGAGGCTCATTACGAAAGCCGATATAATTCAGTGGCGTTGCCGAGGTGGGTGCGATGGTGCGAACTAACATCCGACACTTCAGTCTGGTGTGTGTTATTATCTCCATGCAGTTGGAAATAAACACTGAATCTGTGATAATTCAAACAAATGTACAAACTAACGCTTTACAATCCATAGAATGTAGGAAATTAAATGTAGCAATTAATATTCATCCGGATGGGTATAAACAGGGTTCAACTCTCAAGTGACAAGAAAGACAAACATAAAATGTACCTGAGGGCCAAACCAGGGATATCGGTATTCCGATAAAAGATGTATCACATCGTTAAATGTACCGTACCCTTCGCATGCTCCCGACCAGCCTCCTACAGGGAAATACACACTCTTGACACAAATGCAATGTCTAGATAGGTGTAATAATGGACAGGCTTTGTGGAACAGATACTATTCAGCCAGATGGCTGTTCATGTAAAAACGAGAGCATACTAACCTCTGAAATAGAGACACCAAACCAAGAACAACAACGCGATGTTTGTCTCGATACATAAGATATAATACAAATGTTCAGCATACATAACATGTACGTTTATTAAAACATATGCTCGAAATCATACATTTTTATTGATTGAGACCGACTCAATCAATACAAATGTTTGATTTCTAGTACAATATTTAATAGCGTGCTCAGAACTTGCAAGCACACGGGAATGGAACGAACGTGTTAGAGTCAATTTCCACCCTTAAATATAAGCCGAATCGAATCTTACAATCACAAGTCCAGCTTGTTATCGACTGCTGTCCTGTCACGTCCTGACATTTATATGACTAGCAAACTCCAACTAGACAGTTCAATATAAAACTCACTACATATGTTCAGCCAATCACTATAATGTGTATTTCGTTATAAGCAACAGCTTGCTATTGTGTTGTATTCTGACTTCAATAACATTTGTAATATGAGGATATGGTTCATATACATGTATATAGAACCAGATGGCCGCGACCAGTATGTGTAGCATACGGTCGATGCATGAAATGGACTTCACCACAGCATTAACACAGTGCAGTAACTTATGTAAATTAGGCCGCTACAGCAAACACGATAAGCGATCGGTACAGCTCCAATGCATGACGTTGTGCTTATGCAATAATTTAATATAACACGTGAGTTGATTTAATATGATATTCATCATAGTATTGAACTAGGCATAGTATCGTTTCTTATTCAATCAATTTGTGGCTGTGCATTTCCATTATATATGGCTTTGACTGGATAAATGGGGCTTATGGGCTTTGGGACCAGTGTAGATACAGACCAGCATGTACATCTGCATAGTCTGATCAGGATCTACACTATTCGCCAGTACATCAATGATACACCCGTCATGCTTCTAACAAACAGTATAGATAGTTAATTAACACGCTACATGAGAGTGGTATTTGAACAGGATCGACACTGGTAGCAAAGCCCATGAGCCCCATTTCTCCAGTCAAAGCCACATATAATGTCAATGCATACACTTATTAAAGGTACATGCCTATTCAGTATGCACAACACGTTCTTTATATCAGAGACATAATCTGAGCCATTTTCTGGCGCAATAAACATTCATTCACAATTACCCACGCATTGATTGGCATTATTATACATTTTCTATCAGACGTAAATTTTCACACTGATATCAGGATAACCGTGTTCCTGCAAATGTTAACAAATATTTCTATTTATTCTCTGTATTTATTTTTTTGATGTGCAATACTTTATACTCTGTCGAAAATATTTTTTTGTTCGGTGACGCATTTAATTAGTATAAATAATTTAACAAATATCATGCCTCATTTGCATATGACAATAGCCTGATACCGCCGCGAGTCACTATCAGTAAAATAAATACATGTATTACTAAATGATTATATCTGTATCGAGGGCACTCGTAATTTTGTTTAGATATGTGAAATAGTGACACAATTACTCACTTATTTAATTCCTATACAGAACATTTTGTGAGTACTGAGTATGCATGTACCTTTAACGTCTTCCGCTAAAGCGACCCTCCCCGATTTCTACGGGCTCCGCTGCAATTTTTAGAGGTCGCACGAACGCCGCGGGCGTGAAAACCTGACTCCCATATCTGAGATTTTCCAAGCACGAGTTTAGGTCGTGGCAAGCCCGTAGAAACATCGCGAGGGCCCCGTCCGGCGAACTGCCAAAAACCGACCAGTGTTCCGGCGGCCGCATGAAGATTTTGACGAAAATTATTGGGAAAAAATCCGCCGGGCGCCGTGGGATTTCACGGGCCCCTCACGGCCACCCTACGATAAGCCGGGACACATTGGCATGCATGACATCGGACTGAATGTGACACCACAGCCTGCCAATATGCCAATGTTTCTGAACATCTATTGGTAATCTCAACTGAGCTGTAACACAGGTCAGGCCCAGCCAATCAATCTGCTTGATTTCAGGCACAGTATTCAAGCATTCTGATAAACAAACAATCGACAACCTTTGGCAAGATTAGCGGAAGCGGTGGTGTACATACAACCCGTACACGTCATAGCACAACTTCTGACCATGTACTCTTGACTAATGCTCTACACAATAAAGAATGGTTGAGGGCAAGCCGAGCTGATCTCAGGTTCGTCCAATATAAATACTCAAGTCTGAATACAGAATTATAAATGGACGGACCGACACGGATGAACGGACACCCGGACGTCATTGTGATTACTATATCGAGCTCTCTACAAGCAGACTCTACAATAAAGAACACATGTGACTGTGACTGGAGAAAGGAGGCTTATGGGTTTTTCCAGATCAGGATCAACACTGTTCGCCATTCCATCAATCAAACACCTGTCACGCTTCTAACAGGCGATACAGATCGTTATAAGGCTACATGAGTGTGCCATTTGAGCAGGGAGCTACACTGGTCACAAAACCCATAAGCCCCATATATTCATTTGTTACAATATATGTTTATACAATGTAATACTGAACGATAATTAGAATTCCGAACCCAAATTGTTGTACTGTAGACGGATATATTAGTTTAATTTCACTGTAATTATTATATTTACACCGTAATTGCGTCTCGAATAGAAACTTCATTCTGCATAAATGTACTGCTTAAACTGCCAGCAACATATCATCCTGAATACACATATCTATAATAATACTATGTAGGTAGACCATGTACATTTATGTTTAAGATGTCCACTTGGTCGAACATGTTCTTGAGAAAACCATCTAAGAATGTTGTCCTCCCAAAGATATTAAATCGTAATTACACATAAAACATATATTTCCAAACTAACGTTTATGTTTTCAGATATTTGAATTAAGGTCACCGTTACATGGTCAGCTAGTCGTTATATTTATACATTTGAATAGTAATTTATCTTGAGTAGCCATTGTGTCATTTCATGATGTTGTATTGTATTTACCTCATGTTGTCATAACTATATGTGACCTGAGTGAATAAACGAATAATAATAATAATGAAATATTACAGAGCTCCATATAAGGTGCGTATTTGCGTATTTTACGCAATGCGAACCTAGTAGAGAAAATACTGTAATAAAGTTGAAAATGTACTTAGTTGAGCTGCAAAAAGCTTTTTGCCGTTTAAATAAGTGATTTTTTAATTTGTTTATTTGTTATCATTTGTTTCGCTATTTAATAAGGAAGAAATTAATAATACATGTACATTTGTAAAAGTAAAATACACATTGAACATGAAATATGGGGGTATAATACTCTCTAGATATACAACTTATCTGGAGCCCTGAATATTACACATTTTAGTGCAAACATATTACATGATGTCATGAATAAGTCAGTGTCCAGAGTGAGTGAAGGGCGATCGTTATAACTGGCGTAGTATGTTGTTTATCACCAAACTGAATACTGGTATTAAAATTTCAAAAAATGGTGATAAGAAATTCATTTCTCTCAACCCTTTCAATCATATAGACCATAAACTAAATTCAACAGTTAAAAAAACACTGTAGATTCAGATGTAATAATCTAGGGCCCGTTTCTTTAAACTGCGTACGACTAAAATGTTCGTAAGTGCGATCGTCTGGGAAATTCAATTTAGGAGATAACTGTATTGAAATTTGTAATTTGGGGAGATACTCGATCGCGGATCGGTGTATTTACGGTTGGAAACTTCGATTTACGTCTCCGCCTGCTTACACATTTCAATACGGTTATCTCTATTCTAATGTACGACCATCATTTCTGACTAATTTTCCTAATTTCTGAACCAAATACCAATCGATATGGGTATACCCATTACAACCCTCACTATATTGGCGGATTTACACCTTGTCTGCAACCGTGACAACTGCCATAAACATAATACACGAAAAGAAATAGTGCAAAACAAATACGTAAACTAATGAAGAATTGTGTTACCATTTACATTTCATCTATGTATTCTTTATCATCCACCAATGATTATTTTATCTATCGTTGAACACTACCTTGAATATTAGAATAACTGTCCAATGACCTACATTGCTGGGAATACACCAAGTTACAGTTCCGCTGCCATCTTTCATCCGGGTTACACCACATGTAAACACACCGCAGTTTCCGATATTTCCATGCTGTCACGGCTAGCTGTCAGACGAAGATAGTTTTTGCCTCGGTTCTCCATACACAACGTATAATCTGGTGTGTTTTGCTGACACTAACTTTTTAAAATGACTATGTTATATTACAGTAGCGCACTGTAACCATTTGTCGGGATAACCCCCGCATCGGGAATTTTCGTAAACCGCATTTGTCACTAATTACGGAAAATGTCACGGTCAGTTTCCCGGACATTTTTTTCAGAAGACACCTATCTGTCAAATTGAGAAAAATGTCCCACATCGCCCTTGGTCATGTAAGGTTTTAATCAAATTTGTTAGAATACCTTCCACTCACAACCATCATTATTGAAAAAGATTTACAAAGCATGGTTCTGTCAGTATGCGTCACTGTATTCTTTAGCCATTTTGAGAAGTCAAGGTCATGTAAACACAGACTAGTAGCTGTCAAATTACCACAATAGAGCTTCTCATTATACTGGGGGGTCTTATATGAAAAACCAGAAAAAACTAACACAGAATTATATTTGATTACACAGATCTAGATATAAACTCTGTGTTTTTACTATATTTTATTGTTCTGTTATTTATAAACATGCTCAGGATAATAGGCTACAGTTTGTAGACAGAGGATATTCCATCGAACATTTTGAAAAGCGGGAAACAATACACCAAGCCACGGTCTGCCAAATATGGTCATGCGCCATCTTGTTTCCGGTTTCGCCAGAACGAGGGTGCGGGTAAACAAACCCACACGATAGCGAAAATAGAAGAAATTGTGCAGCGCTATTCGTTGTGTTTAATGTAAGTTTAGATACGATTTCACTCGCTACATTAGTGCATACATTAGAAAATAACCATAAGACCAGATGTAATGGTCCATGAATGCTGCATGAACCAGTGAACTACAATACTGGACGTCCAAAAACATGTATCATGTGTATTATTTGTGGGTGGGGTACTGTAGTTCTTGCTGTCTAGACATAGTTGCGACACGTAACTGCTGCATACTGCCGAATGCAGAGTTACGGATCCTTCCATAGGCTTCCGCAGCAGAGTAGCGAATCAGATTTGATTCGCACTTTGGCTGTTAATTACAGCATATTGTCTACACTTTTCAACATATTTTATGTTTGCATTATAACAGTAAAACAAACTGGTAATTCTGAAACAAACCGGATCATTGTGGTATGTCTTGAAGATTAAATATTGCCTTTTCAGTAACTGGACCCCAATATATATTTGACATTTAGATTGTGCTTGCCGGTGACCCGGTCATTTTAAGATGCTAGGTTAATTTTACACACCAGGCCATCTATTTCTTTAAATTTATTACAAAACTGTTGTAATATGGTTCTAACATAATATGACCTTAAATTGTGTGGAAACATATAGAAAATATGCTGTAATTAGCAGCCAAAGTGCGAATCAGATTTGATTTGCTACTATGCTAGAAAGCCTATGGAAGGATTCGTAACTCTGCTTACAATAGTATGCAGCAGTTACGTGTTCGCAACTAGTCTAGACATAGCTCTATATGGCTTTCACTACCGTTACATACAGCGATATATAGACATGGAATTCTAGTGTACTTGTTGGTGTTGTGTTTTTATTTTTTGTTTGGCTAGCTAATTGTCTCGGACTTCAGCCAGACCTGTGTCACGTAGCAAGCATCGGCACAATCGTATATTAATTAACTTTAAGCCGGTATACGGCGATAGTACCTATGCGCTACCCAAAGCAAGTCCCTTGTCTACCAATAATAATGAAATCATAATATATTATTATCAACATACAGTCTGTACATACGACCACAGAAAGGGTTTTAACACAACAAATAGGTGTGTAATAATATTATACCGACAACTTTTTTATGGAAATTTAATATTATAATTCATTTATAACATAAAACTGTCTACATATATGCAATGTGACTCAATAACAAATCAAAGGTGCATGGCTATATGATAAAAAATAAAAAATATTTATTATCAGCCAGTGTAATTGCCAAGCTCTGCGCATGAATTATATTAGGTTCCCATAGCACCCACTCAACAACACATGCACAAAACAAACCAAAACCACTTCGCTGCCAATATCATATTTGTCACATGAGGTATTGAGTGCAATAATTTAAATTACATTTCTAGTTGTAAAACAAAAACATCACAAAAGTGAACCCGTAACGCAACTGTTCCAAATATGTATAATAGGGTGTATTATAGATAAAATTAGTTACTATATTATGTTTTTAAAAGTGGCATAACAGTAAATACGGTGGTACAATGCCATGTGAACAAATAAATAATGGTTAAAGATGGTCAATCGAAGTTAGTATTAGAAAATGTACAATGTTAGCAGGAGTTGCATGTTGTATTGTCAACATTTACGGTGAGTAGTATTGTAAATTAGCATACTGTATATCAGGTGGTTAGGATTGAAATAGGTTTTAAATGCTGGAACAATCACGTTACTTACTCACATCATAGATTAGAATATATTGTATGTTACAATAATATAATGTCAAAATAATATAAACTTCACTTCTGTTGCTTCTGTGTTCATGGTAAAGGTCAGAAATTCCTATGTAAAGGAGTAACATTTCTCACATAACATAGCCAAATTTGAAATATCGTACAATACCACAATATATGGTAATATTATGTTGAGAACAATAACATATACATATATGTATACGGTTTTGTCCGTGGGAGACCAGTTCAGAATATGCATGCACCTGTACACTACATAGATTATACTCTCATATAGCATTATAGGCCTATAAACTTTCAGTTAAAGTAATTTCTGTGTCAGTGAATGGTGCAAATAATTGAGAGATTGCATGTCCGTATGTGCATATAATAATACTAATCGGCATATACTATGATAATATCCCGTCGTATGAATGACGGTTACTGGTACTAATTGACAACTGCTCACTCACCGAACTACTAAAAATAGTTGTTCTTTCGTGATAACAGTGAAAATGTGATCACAACAACTTACTAAATTAGAAGATCGCCAACATATGTTATCACATCGATAATTATCAATAAGTTGATTAGTTTAATCGAAAACGTTCCTTCGTTGCACTGCTGGAAAGTGACAGACGGTCTGTCAAACTATGTTTACGCCGGGTTTACGAGCCTTTGTTTACTCGCAGTTCGATCACGTGACAAGATGGCGCCCAAACCGTGACTTGGTGTATACACGAGTGTGTGTCAGCTTCCGCGTAAGCAACGAGTGAGCGTAGCGAACGAGTTGCTTGCACGGACGCCGACGCACACTCGTGTATTATTTCCGCTATTCAAACATGTACGATGGAATATCATATTTATTACATGTCCACGGCGGATACATACGCACATTTAGTCTATTTTTTTATATAATAATCAATGAATTGTGATGTGCGCATGAATTGTTACACAATGACGTGTTTTCCCGCGTTTTGACGTTTCGTTGTGTGACGTCAAATGTGACGTCATGTAAACTTTTTGAAATCCAAATTATGCAGCTGTTTCTATGAACCAGATATATTTGAATGCATGTTTGGAATGTGTTCAATCACATTAACATTCTAGATTAGTCGAGACCCTTTCCAAATTTTCAAATAACTTTATTTTGACTGTAATACAAAATAAACATTTTGCATGGTAGCTCGTGGTTTCCAAGAAAACAGGCGCGCAATTACGGATGTTCTCTTCACGGTGTATTATGTTTAAAGTTGATTACGGGTTTTCTCTCACAGCGAAACCCGTGCAAATAATTTGCAAGAGTGTAATAAATTGTTATAATCTTATTGTTGGTATAAATCCCGCCTGTAATGTGCACCATAATGAATATGGTAAAATAGCATGTACCACAACTAAAAATTAAACGTGATCTGAATGCATCTTACATTATGATTATTAGCCTTGTGCTAATATAATTGTCATTTATGACTGGCATAGGAAATGGTGGAACTTTGTTTACTGTACACTTTTCTGATAATAACTATTTTTTACACTGACCCGATGGTGCGCCGCAATTCAGGATGATACGTTAACAAAATGGATGATATGGAAACAAGATCGACTTTTAAATATATTTGGTTTCACAGCACTTTTACGATAAGTTTAAAAAGTTTTGAATACTTGTTTTTATATGTGTATAGCTCTAGTAACTGGCCAACGAAGGCTTATTATCCAAAACCTATGTATATCCACTGTATCTAAATGGAAATACTCATCCCAGATACGTTAAACTGGTTCACGAGATGTTTGAAGTGAACACACTATTGACCGGTTCACGTTTAGTATCAGTGACCGACACCCACATATTCTGCTTATCCTATTGAATATGTAAAATATGATGTAAAATTGATTGCTGAATGTAATACTTCGTTCAGCAAATAATTATTTCCATTGAGTTATTCCGTTTTTATTTTCAATTAGCTACCAAAAAACCATTGGTAAACACTAGGCTTAGTCCTAAGACAGAATTTGACGTACAACGGAATTAAATTCCTCAGGTGGGGATTTCACATGTTCCAATACGTACTGTAGAATAGCGAATCAGATCTTATTCACACTTTATCTGTTGATTATGCTACATTTTCTATACTTATTTCACATAAATGAATGTCAGTAGTATGAAATGAACATATTTGAAAGCTCTGTTCAACTCTGGTATAAATGCATGGGCGGATTCAGGGTGGGGGGGGGGTGGGGGGGGGTGGGGGGGGGGGCCGCCCCCGTGGCCGCCGCCCCCCTAAAATTCGCCCAGTAAAGATTTTTTACAAGTTACAAGGCACGTTTCATGCCAAGTGCCATGTATTCCATGCATTTTTCTGCTCCGCTCCGCTCGGTCGACTATTTTGCAATACTTGACTATATTATCGAACGAGCTTAGCTTAGCTCGTTCGATAATATAGTCAAGTATTGCAAAATAGTTACGCCCCCCCTAACCCGAAATCCTGGATCCGCGCCTGTAAATGTACAGATGTATACTGCATTGGAGAGGCAATATTTATTTTTCTAGTCGTACTAAAATGATAAAATGTATTTCAGAATTACAAGTTTGTTTTACTTTTACAATACTGACATTTCTTTCACTTGAAACATACAGAAAATATGTCACAATTAACAGCTAAATTGTGAATCAGATGTGATTCCCTACTAGGCAAGGGAATTCTGCTAATACACCTCCTGAGTTACTTCCTGCAGCTAAATGTATACAAGTGTGTTCGATAAAAATGTTCTTATTCATATTTTGATAAATTTACTCAACACATGAATGTGGCGGACTACATGTACATTATGTTAAATACCACACTTATATCAACACTAAAAACCTTAAAACTAGAGCAAGGTGAGCAGGGGGTCACACATATGCCCGGTTGCTGCTTGGTCTGACTAGAGACATATACCGGTACACTCTCAATCTTGGGCATGAAAACAGCTATAGAACGTAAACATCATTGATGATAAAAATCCAAAAATGATCTACCCCTCAACATGCTTTATATGCAGGGGGGTATAGTGAGTGATGGCTTAGATTTAATATGATATTTATTAATATAATTTACTGATTTCATAACAAAAATCGGCTTAGCATCGTTTCTTATGATATTAGTACAACTCTTAAAAATATATACCATGAACAAACATCACTTATGTTAGGTCATGTATAAAAATACCCCCCAAAAATAGTTATCAAGTTGATATACAAATATTAATGTTATGTCCTGGCGACTGTGGCAGCAGAAATGTATGTAGGTCGATACCCCACCCACAAAATGAAGACTACGCCTATATATATATATATATAGAGTTATACCGATGAAAGCCGAAACACGCCGAATGCCTGTGCGCGTAGACCCATCCTCGTTCAGTTAGCTGAAAAACGTACGTGCAAGGGCGGATTCAGGGGGGCGGACATGCCCCCCCCCCCCCCCCCCCCCCCCCCCCCCCCCCCCCCCCCCCTCCCCCCCCCCCCCCCCCCCCCCCCCCCCCCCCCCCCCCCCCCCCCCCCCCCCCCCCCCCCCCCCCCTAACATTCGCCGAGTAAAGATTTTTTACAAGTTACAAGGCACGTTTCTACGTTCGCGTTGTGAATTTATTGTCTATTGGGTTTTTTTTGGCTCCAAAATGCGCCAGAACGCAGGAAATGCGATGTAGATTTCAAAAGATTTCCGGGGAGGGGGGGGGGGGGAGAATGCCCCCGGACCCCCTAGCACATTCGATAATATAGTCCAAGTATTGCAAAATAGTTACGCCCCCCCCCCCCCCCCCCAACCCGAAATCCTGGATCCGAGCCTGACGTGTAAGTTTTATTTAAAAAATGCAATATTATGGATTCGGGAGCAAAATGAAAATACAAATGTAGCACATTTTTGCTGGCTGTCAATGGGACAGCGGTTTGTTTAAATGTAACGCTCGTGCAGAGCAAAATTTACAACAACAACAATGACCATATATGGCAAACTGTAACTCGGTGTATTCCTATTCAAAGTTAGACAAAAATGGCCGATATCGCTGATGCTTGCTTGTCGACCTTGACATTTTACAGTCTTATAAGTGGATCACTTAATGATTGTAATGGTTATGGTTGTGTATATTCACAGTGCAATTGGGAGGGCTCTCGTCTTCTTCATTAGCTCCAGCATTTTGGAGAATAGCCGAATACTGACGTTTCTGGTTTTCCAAACAATCTCTATTGTATGACGTCATGGAATTTTCAGGGTGAAACGGCGCGTAGGAATACATCTAATTATCTAAATGTGATCACATGACATGCTACCTGCTTGTAAATCGTGTATTTACATGCAGGTAATTGATCGATCAGCCAATCAGATTTCGACAATTTCATTAAGGTGCATTAGAATGATGGATTTACATTTTATTGAGCATATAGGGGCAATCCGGGTAATTTCGGACGGTTTTTACGCCCACCGACTTCTAGCAGTCACAAAAGCGTTCAACCTATCATATCCGTTTAACATTTTCTTGTGGCAAATTGGGTATCCATTGCCACGGCCATTGCCGTCGTGTTTCTATTGTTTCACGCCTTCGAGGTTGTGCGAATGAGTCACAAAGTGGTGACTCTGAAGTCGGCATAATTCGGACGTTGGAAGTATTAATTCGGACGGAGGTAGGAAAAATTCGGACAAATGGGGATAATTCGGAACAAGGTAGTTTTTTTTAAAATACATGCATTAACACCACTTATATTGATATACATTGTCGTATGTGCGTGTAAATTGTGATGATGATGATGATGATTGAACGGGACGGACGCATGAACGGACAGTGCAAACACTGTAGCATATCAACACCACCACCAAATGTCCACACCCTCATATCAGATATGTAACCCCAGCCAACCCCTCATTTACAACATCTTTGTTTACCCTAGACTAGGGATTAAGGAAAGATACAAACATGCAGATGATGATAATAATGTTCTTTATTCACATTGCTTCAAAGAGGACACTGGTAGGCTAGATCTAGAAAGAATTTGGGCGTAATATTCCATGTCCGAATTTTCCAGATGTGGAAAATTAGGTGGTTTAATTCGGACGATTCTTATTTTCTGCCACAAAGATGTTATTTGTATAACAAACGTTAAAAACGATAGTCAAACAGCTAAATGGATGCTTTATATCCATAATAAATTAGTTTTCAAGTAACTAAGTTTGAATAATATACCTTAACGAAACCGGTTTTCCCGAGCTTTTAAATTTCGCCCCGCGTTTGGAAGTCGTGTTGTTGTGGAAAGGAATTCAAGGTCGCACCCAGAATGCATCTTGGCATGGCATCGGTTTAATAACTACGTCATCTCTTATTTATAGATTTGGCGTGTGACATGTAAGGGGAGGTAATGCGCCATCAACAAAGTGGCACACACCTATTGACTACACATGATAGGCATAAACATCGACGTGTCCGAATTTATACCCTCGTCCGAAATTACCCGGATTGCCCCTACTGCATATGCAGCCTATGCTCAATAATTGTAAATCCCAATAATTGTTTGCAAGATAACAGTGTTAATGTGCAATTTACCGACTATCATAAGTTTGCACTTGCAAATATTTTAGTCATACGAAGTTTAGTGAAACGGCCCCGGTTTCGTAATGAGCCGTCTCATCATGATCTACAGTATTTGTGAGTAGTTGTCAGACTTTTAACCCATATTCCTCACATGATTTATGTAGTAATCCAAAATTAGCATAAACTAATTCGTGTCAGTTATTTAAGTGGACTGATTAAACTGGTTGAAGACTTAGATGAGCACGTAGAATGGTTCTCCGTCGGTTGTCTTTGGAGTTTCTGGTTAATATATGTGGTGATTTTATACCTAAGGAGAAGTGAGATATCTCATGAAAAATATATACATTGTACAAATTTACGGTATTTTCTGTAAATGACGCCGAACGTTTTGCTAGCTGTCGACGTCATTTACAGACAATATCACAGTTTCTGTACTTCTCATGAAAAATCGCACTTCTACTTGCGTACAAAATATCATCGCATATCTCTTATCTGGTCTTATATGGAACACAGTCTCCGTAGCTGAAATAGAAGCGAATATGTGGCTGTCACTGGAGAAATGTGGTTTTGCGACCAGTGTATCTCCTAATCAAATAGCACACTCATGTAGCCCGATAACGATCTATAGTGCTTGTTAGAAACATGGCGGGTGTTACATTGATGGAATGGCGAACAGTGCAGATCATGATCAGACTCTGCGGATGCACAGGCTGATCTGGATCTACACTGGTCAAAAAACCAAAAAGCCAAATTTCTCACAGCCATATATGACAAATATGACTACAATTGTTTATGTTTTCTACATGTCTAAAGTAGTATATGATGTACCTAAGTTTGCTGGAATATCAACACGTACGTTGCATGACGGTACACAGCAATCACAAGGTGCGTGATCACGTGGTTATAACAACAACAACAGCAATTAAGGAGACATTGTTTATAAGCGATTGCGTTTACTACTGAATCATTTTCACAAATTGTACCGCATTGTCGTGATTAATATATTTGTATATACGTTATTACATATATCTGGCTGTGTCAAAATGTGAATACAATATTGCTTAAACTAACAGCAGCGCCTCCAATTCAAGGTACGTCAAGGCCAAAATATCTGTCGTGTTTGCGAAGAATCGATTTCCGTGTTTGCTGTCAATACTGACACAAAAATCGATTATTCGCAAATACGACATAAGTATGTGAAAACATACATAAGAATGTGCCGAAGTCCCGATACCACAAAATACAGGTCATGAAAACGCGTTTGCTGCGCCATATTTCATCAAAATCCGTTGCATATGAAGGAAAATCATAGGAGTGTGCTCGCTTTCAACACTTTCAGACATTGTTGTTGTTGTGGTAACCACGTGATTATGCACCTTGAGTGTAATTTAATTGTGTATTCCAGTAGAATGTCATCATAGAAGATCATGTGCAAGCAATCTTCTTTTTATAAATTCTCATCGTATTGTAATCTGAAAGTTGTATATGTTTAAATTAATGTTGATGTGTGTTGTTGTTTTTGTTTTCAAATACATGTATATAAACTGTAACACATAATTATAATACTTTCTGTCGATATGTCCCGTGTGATTGGCGAAGACTCGACCACTCTAACAATCCGACTTCGAGTTAGATGTGATATCGGGGTATGAAAGGTTTAGCTTACACTCTCGGGAACATGAACCTACCCAGATGAATAATGGCGTCACGGCTTTGCTGACCCCTTTGACCTTCTCTAAGTTGTATCGTTTTGTGACGTGCTCGGTGACGTATCTCAGCGCACCTGGCTTCACCTCGGTCGGATCCAATACTCGTAGGCGCTCTATCAAACTGGAGTTACCAGACTTCTTCATCTCAATGACCACATTGCTCCAGTCCTGGGAAACGATTCATCTTGCCATTGTTATAAATTTTAATTTGAAAATGTGTCCTAAATAGAGCTTTATGTTCATGGTGACAATTGCAAGGTGGCAATACAGTGGCGGATCCAGCATTTGGGGGAACGGTGGGAGGGGTGGGGTTGTCTAGTTTCGAAGGTAACTCTTGCAATCTACTCGCATACCGTCCACCTACGGACGGTACGGGAATAATTGAAAAAGTTACCGTTCACAACTAGGGTGTTGTCCTATTTTCGAGCTCTTCGAAATGCACTTTCCTGTGTTTTACGGCATTTAAATTCAGACTCCAACTGGTGGTAAACGGTGATCTATGTAAACTCCGCCGTGGCTGAACGGGGGGGGGGGGGGGGGGGGTTGCAACACCGCCCCACCCTCCAGATACGCCCCTGTAATAAAGACACTAAGTGAAGCAGAAGCACTTTCAAGTGACACATATATATAATGTGGAAGGTTTATTATACAATACAATAGCATTTGAAAATGCGTTTGTTATATGTAATAGTCGAATACATTTGTATTATATTTTATAAGCAAGTTTCACAAGTTGGTTAAATAAAACCGATGCACTTTCAAGTTACACTGTCAGTACATACTGCTTATGAAATTAAATGCAAGGGTCTGCGTTTAACCCTTTGAACCCGAAAGCCCACTATTTAGCGGTTTATACAAACAGTGCAGATCCAGATGAGCCGGCTCGTAACGAGCCGTCTCATCAGGATCTGCACTTTTTGAAAGTAATGTTCATATTTTTGAGAACAAAACATACCCTCTTTTCATAAATGGACTAGTCTGAAAACCATTTTGTGACGGTTGGATTGGTTGCAAAATTAACATATCAAAATCCATTCCAGTTACTTAGGGGTGAAAGTGTTAAGGACTTGTAACACAATACACCAGTCAACTAGGAGATAACGTGACACGTACCTCTGCGTATTGCCGTTTGGCGCCCAGAACGATGAGTGTGGCTGTGAGGATGTTCTTCACCAGTTGTGGTGGTTTGGACAGGCATCTCAGTTCTAGCAGGTCGGCCGAGGTTACTGTCGACGTATGAAATACACGCTTGAGAATTGACCTTTGTTTTTCATGTTTTTGTATGTTCATTTGATGATGAATCTGCAAGGCATATTGTCGAAATTATGCTCAAAATTTGAATCAGCCGCTATCACAATGATCGGAAAATACGGAATGTTAACGGGCCAAATTTGATCAAGCGGTGAATTGTAGCGAAACATATGCTCAAATAAAATACTCACTTCAGAGTTAACCTTTAACACGTCTTTTAGCATTACGTTTAACGGTGACCCTGAGCATCGTTCGATTCAAACATAATTGCTTCCTAAATGTGATGGGATATATGCATAACATATACATGTACGTGAACATTAGCTTGTTACTGAATAATATACGGCACACGTAGTTGCTATGTCGGCCATCTTAGTAGGTACACGCCATCACTCAGTTTTAACTCTCGTGGCGTTTGATACATGCCACGGATAATATAACATGCACTTAAACAAAATTTGGTGCAATATGTTCCAACAATATTACAGAACTATGGGCTGTTTTCGTCACACTTATATACAAAGTTTTATTTCTGAAGTTTGTTGGCACATTGTTATTTTTTGAGAATCCAGTGATAGCTGTGCAACAGTAAGAATAATACACAGTGCTGTAGATATATACATATATTACCATATATACTGTATAAAATTCAGTGACATGTAAGCAGTTATCTGAGTGTATTACCACTGGTATGTACTTGCCTTCTATGCTAGTAAATACGAATTTACCTATGGTAACACATACACTAACAATAGGCTGTGCATCATATTGAAAAGTTTACAAATTTAAATTTATTTTGAGATTGATGGGAGAAATACTCTGATATCTCACCTGTTTTATAGTTTACTGGTATACTATTTATAGCACGCTGTTGTCATATCTGTCTATGATGTATTGCGCCAAATTGTATTCGTTTTAATCTGTCATAATGTTTGCTCTGTGTGTCAAACGCACGAAATGGTGAAACTGTACGATGGCTCGTACACAGAAAGATGGCGGAGATCTCAATGTACCATATATGCATTAACAAATAATATTTATATTCATATATCACACCACTCTTAAGAAGCAATTACCATTGAAGACACATGTATCTGTCTATGACCTATGCCCTTATTAGTAGCAAAGTCTATTTACCACTAGTAAAGTGATAATAATTGAACCGTTAGGCCCTAAAACAGTATTTCAGTTCTCAGATACCGTCGCGTCAGAAATATTTCTGAACACCAAATACTCTTGTATGGCCTTAATCATAGAGCATATACTTACTGTATACGTTTAATTCCTCAAACGCTTCCTTTTCAGCCATATCCTGTACACAAATTAACTTAAATTTCACATATAATAAACCCCCATTTTCTCAACGTGTTACTTATGAATGGACCAACAGAAGTGTGTACTAGTTATAGAAATAAACTACGTTGACCAAATACAATAGGTATGCAAGTTAATTGAGATCGTTAGATTTATTTCATTACACTTGAATATAGTTGTTCCTCTGTGTATGGTCACCGTGTATTTTTAATAAGTTAATTGCTTGATAGTGATATAATCAATTCGCCTTACTCTTATCTCTCATTTATGTCGCAAACTAATTATAAAATACAGAATAATGTAACACAATAAAAAGTGCAAAACTATTTAATAATGTATTCTCTTAAATTAATGTCAACTATCGACGTCATTGACGAAATACAACTGAGATACGACGGGGGTTTCCGTTTATATTCGTTATAATAGTATTATAATCATAGGAATGTGTATTAATTGCATTCGAGGGTAGCGACCCGAGTCCAACTTGGTTATTCAAACTGTCTCCTTCGGAATTCCTATATGATCTGTGCCACCGGCTGAGAAAATGGACATTATTGTGTCTACTGCCGGTGTAGATCCATTTGGCCAGGATATAATGTCGCACATGTCCTAATACAGTGGTGTTTTACTTGCGCACTGTAATATACTTATTTTTGCTGAACATTGTCGAGCGATTTGTGTTTGGGTTTCACTGGGCTTTCTGTTCTAAAATTGAATTTTACTTTCTCGGTTTTCTATTCAATGCTAAAGCTATATTACACGGCATTAAATGTGGCTGTCATTGGAGAAATGGGAGTTATGGGTGTTATGGGTGTTATGACCAGTGTAGATCCAAATCAGCCTGACCAGGATCTGCACTGTTCGTTATTCCATCAATGAAGCCACCGGAATGATTCTAACGAGAAATATATAATAAAATCATTATCAGGCCATATGAGTGTGCTATTTGATCAGGAGCTACACCCATAAATCCCATAAGCCCCATTTGTCCAGTTACAGAAACAAACAAAGTATTAGTAAACCTAATGTTTATAAATCGGATCGACTGTAATTTCAGCTGATGCTGCTAACGCTTCCGATCCACAATTATTGTTCTCTATCTTGCATCGAGACGCTATGCGGCATGTTTTCAATATATTTATATTAGGTGCATATAGAACGTAGTCTGGCCTGTGTTCTACGCGGTGTCTAGCATGTCTATGCATCTTGGGCAAATAGGTGTGTTGCTTGCGACCCTTCGTTGGCATGGGTTGTTGTTGGTTTTCACTATAACAAACGTGCTTCGAATAAGGAATGCGATGTTTTGTATCAGTTATAGACAGGCGTTTATCTGGTAGACTATTTGTTTCTTTTGGTGGCTTGCTGGTTAATGCCAACACATCAAGAGTTTCTGGGACGATATTTGAGTATGTTGTTGGTGGTGATTCTTCATGGCAGCGTTTTTCGTTTGTAATCGGGCCATTTAATGGGAGCCCTTGTGATATATCCGACGACGTGAGCTCCGTCCTTGCTCTGTGCAGCACGACGCCATTGATGGTGTGTTTTTTCGTTACATTTAGACGCCAACTGCCCATCGTAGTTTCGTCTGGGGGATTTCCTGGCGCGGCAATATCAGTCAAACATCGAGGATATCGTTGTGGTCCTACAAGAATGTCATAGTTGGAACTGGTTACAAATATTCCCGAAGGTGGTAGCGTATTATTTGACACTCGAGCAGGCTGTTCACATGCAAATGAATCCAGAAATGTTTCTACAGGCGGTAGGTTTGTCCAAGTGTATCGCCTCAAATGAACCGGGTAGTTGTTTTTCGCAAACGACTTCTTCCAAACAGCGTACGAACCGTGTTTCTTTCTCACTTGGAAAGCTGATTTGCTTCGGTGTTGTTTCAATACATTACTCTTGTCCTTTCCGGAACCACTGTTTTCCTGGGATGTGTCCGTATTATTTATGTTGATAATGTCTTGTTTTGTCGTTGCTGGTTGCTCTCTCACTAGGATACTGGATGTTATACCCGGACATTTTATCGCCATTGCCTGATCAGAATAACAAGCAACATCACTTACTCCGGTGTCGGTGTCCATCCATTGATGCCAATTGGCGTCGGTGCCCGAGGACTTGTCAGCCATTCCAATACCACGTTCGGTGGAGGAATGTGAGGTAAAGTTTTCTTTTTGAGTAACACCAGTGTCAGAGTTGTTCACTTCTGGACGCTCTATCGCTGGTAATCTTTGTATATTTTTATTATTGAAAAGCGCATGTTTCTCTGATTCATCAATAGTCACATTTTCATGTATATAACAGTCAACAACCACGATCGGATGTACTTGTGTTCTCAGTTCATCTTTTTTCGACACGTTCTTAATATCAACGTCTTCTGAAGTATGTGTGGATGTTTTCGCACCAATTGTTACAAATGAAGTTTGAGAATCACTGTCTGCTATGGCAATGTCAACGTGCTTGAATATCGCTATAGCATACACCAGAGAAGCCAGGATGACACAAATACAAGAGATAACCGCCAGCCAGAAGGCACAGTATAGATTTGACGCAGTGACGTCGAAGACGATTGCTAACACGGTGATAGTTTGGTCCTGACTTCCATATGTGATGTCGCCGATGAGGATTGCCACTGCTGAAATAACAAATGTGTGGCTGTGACTAGTGTAATAGGCTACTGTGTTTTGCGACAATGTAGCTCCTGGTCAAATAGCACATTCATGTAGCCTGATAACGACCTATATTGCTGTTACAAGCACTGACGGAATGACGAACAGTGCGGATCCTTAGTTAGACTGTGCGGAAGAACAGGTTGACCTGGATCTACACTGGTCGCAAAACCAAAACCAGCCTCAACCACAAATTGGTATCGGTTGAAGAAGGAGAATGTTCCCTTTTGGAGATTGCCTTCATGTGCAAGTTGATTTTAATATCAACTTTGTCAGGTTATGCTAGGAGACGCGTATGAATTCTGAGCCGAGCCTGATAAACTTGATAATACCTACACGTGCAAGCATTCAATTTATCACGTTACATTGACTTATGTTATGAAATGCAAAATTATAGTGTTGTTAATCCGTTGTTTGCAATGAAAATGGACTTTGTGCAATGTTGTTGCGCATGTACTTCCCGTAACGCTCAGCTACGAAGTATATCTACTTACCAGACAAGGCGGCGGAGGTCAGGGAGATGTACAAACACAGCCGGTCATTCTTCATGAAGGTCAGATAGAAGGCGCTGTTCACGGCAGCGTTGGCGGACAGTATGATGGACAGGAGTAACAGACAGATCACCGCCTGTTGCCAGTCTGTAACAGACAGTGAAACTGGATCTTGAATAAATAGTGTATGTCATAGCTGCATGCATGTTTTTGAAAGTACGTTATTGTATATGTACATGTATTACTAAGTATTGTAAATAAGTGAAACATTGACACATGATGTAAGAAAGTTACATCTTCAAACTATGCTATGATGACACATAAATAAAACAATAACGGTAGCTAAAATTTAAATACATGTATTTGAATTACAGTAATCGTATTGTATTCTATTTGCTGGAGCAATAAAGATGAATATTTACTTAATAACTTTTTAACATTATTAGAGCAATCTGTTTCATGTAAACACTCTAACCTTTGTGGTTCGTTATACCACCGCAGCGGTATGACGTCATCGACTCCGTCACCAGTTGATTGCAATGCCACCAGAAGCCAGAATGGTAGTTCCAGGTCACGTGATCACTGGTGTTGAGCCCCGATATAAGCACATTCTCGTGGAATGTTACCCAGTATGGCAGCCCAAGCGACACAGCTGCTGATATAGCACTGAACACTGATAAGGTCAATCCTGTTGAATTCCAGAATCTCCCGCCATTTTTCAAAGCTGATAAGATATGCATTGTTTGAAGATTAAAATTGATTCAACAACGCGTGTATATGTTTCCGTCGGAATTAAACCCTGTCGAATATTTCCAATCGTAACGAAAATAAATTTGCTGACGTTTTTACAGGGCGGTTAGTCCGTAATATACAAACGCCAAGGTCAAATTAAGTAGATGTAACGCGCGTATAACGTAAGCCCGGGTTATTGTAGTTGTTACCAACCTTTTCCTGGAATGTTACCAATCTGATGCAACCTATTACGATAGCTTATTTTCTTAATAATAGTCAAATAGTTTTCGAACGCGGACACACAAACTAATTCCTGACTGGACTACGCAAATTGCGTATGCTTTTCAACATCTGCGCTGGTCTAAAATCAATACCCACAAAGTTCTCGTAAAGCACCACACACACTGGCTCCTCGGACTTAAGAATGTATTAATCTGTTCAGTGGTCACTTCCAATTACGTTTTGCCGCCACTTTTGTATTAATTATTCAGAAGAAAGTTCTCACTCATTGGTAAATTTTCTATTTGCAAAACAAGCACCATGATATTGAATTTACTCGTATTCATACTGTCCACAAGGTGAATGGTGCTGAAGTTTCCTATTTAGCATTGTTAGTATGTACGTGACCGTGCTACTTTTTGTTGTGTTTATTGGCGTTCCAAAATTCGGAATCCCTTGTCACTTTCCAAAACGAGTTTGTTTTCATCATTTAAATCTATATATTTCATCGATTGAAACCTTACACTGTTAGCAACTTGTGAAAACCATCTCTACTCGTTTATATGGCGCTACTTATGATGACTGACCGTCTTGCATTGAAAATCGAGAGCTACATGTATTGTATTTAAATTACAATAGGAACATTACGCATTCCACACAATGTAATAATAAATGAACGTGTGTCATCGAGGTCGATGCTACGGAGACCCGCAGGGGACATGGATTATGTTTTATTAATTCGTTCCCACGAAATAACAATTCGTTTCCTCAATTTAACAATTCGTTCCCTCGAATTAACAATTAGTCCCAACGAAATGACACTTCGTTCCCTCAATTTAACAATTCGAGGGAACGAATTGTTAAATTGAGGGAACGAAGTGTCATTTCGTGGGAACGAATTGTTAAATTGAGGGAACGAATTGTTATTTCGTGGGAACTAATTAATAATGAAAATAATTATACGTCCCCTGCGGGGCTCAGTACAATGCAGTCAAACAGGTGATAACGATAGATAGAATGTGGGAATGTGATAGATTACTAGTATTGTGAGTATAATTTGCAAGATCTCTGTGAGTATCCGAATACGTTGCTCTACTTCAACTTTGGAAATTGCTGTTACATTCATATATACTTGGAAATGCCAGTGGCACTGGCAAGTATCGAGAGTTACAAGTGCAACGCACGAATGAAAAAGTAACTTTAAGCGTGACATATCTCATTAGAACAATACTAATTAGAACAATTTTACAAGTGTGAACACGTTAAATAACATTTTGACAAAGCAGGACTTACTGTAGTTGTGCTCAACGTATTCACAGGCATTTGTGGAGCTGTTCCAAAGAACAGACAACTAATATTCAACAGCATAAGGCCATGCACAGTTCTTCCTCTGTTCAGCGTCTGCGTGCGGGTATGTTTTGAGAGAGGTTTCTATGAAAAAACAAACAAACTGTATATGCTATTTTACAATATTTACTGGTGAAGTAATATGACAATTGTTTTGGGACTTGTTTAAGTTTTAAATCCGTTCATGAATTTACGCTTAATAAGTTTAACAAGTCAGTGTGTGTTCTTATTATTTAGCTGCAATTTAAAGTTATGTTAAAAACTTCACCAACCCTTTGCACACTGCAAATGGTTGAGGAAGTTTTTAACATAACAGTTTTCCAAGGCCTTGGGTTTGTTTTTACCGGATATGTAGGTAGGGTTTAGCGATCCGGGTAGACGCTTGACCCTTAGCCTGCTGAATGAAATGTTGTCGTCTGCTGTTTATGTTTTATTTTCGATATTTCTCATCAAAAACATGTTTTGACAGCACTTTAGAATCATTTCCATTGGAAATGATTCCAAAGTGCTGTCAAACCATGTTTTTATTGAGAAACAGGGCAAACAGCAGACGACAGTTTTCGCGATCAGCAGGCTAAGGGTTAACAGAGAAAAACAATGGCATACAACACAGTTAACGATTAACAAAAAACGTTGCATCATTATTCTGTTGTAGCATGCAACGTGGTCAGTCAATAGGTACCCTAATTTGTTTTCAGATATATGTTAGGGTAAGCGGTAGTTGTCTGCTGTGTATTTTCTATTTTCTATTTGTATCATCAAAAACATACTTTGACAGCACTTGAGAATAATTTACAACATGCTTTGACAACACTTTAGAAACATTTCCATTGGAAGTGCTGTCAAACCATGTTTTCTTGAGAAATAAGGCAAGATATAAAAGCAACAACAGACGACACTTGTTGTGAGTAGCTGTCTAAGAGTTAGTATGTATTGAGGCGACATATCGCAAATAAAATCGTCCCGGTAACGATTCAACATCACACTCTCTGATATGTATATCGTAGTACGGAGATCCGCAGGGGACATGGATTTTTTTTTATTAATTCGTTCCCACGAAATAACAATTCGTTCCCTCAAATTAACAATTCGTTCCCACGATATAACCACAGAACCCCCCTCCAGATCCGGCCCTGCACATGTTTCAGCAACAATTTAAAGAGAATGACACCAGTTTTGGGCAGCACGTGAGAATTGTCTCCATGGGAGAGAGCTGTCACAATATATTTTCATCAAGAAAAGTTAAAGGTAAACAAATAAACAGCAGACGACATAATTTAATTCAGCATTGTTAGGTTTAACAAAAGGCTGATTGTTCTTGTATGGGGTAAACTCGAACGTGCTTACTCGCTGTATCGAGTTGCTGCTAGTCGACCAATGGAGGGAAAACAACGACTCATTCTATCAGTCATTTGTAAAAATTAATATGAGACACGCCATGTGATTTTGTACCTTCGTACATCTGCGTAATTTCATTAAATACGGTTACAAAATTTGCAATATTTTCCGTAAATGACGTCAAAAGTTGCACTCTAAAAATTCTGTCAACTTTTGACTTTATTTATGAAACATTTTGTAAACGTATTTAATGAAATTACGCAGATGTCCGAAAGTACAAACTCACATGGCGTGTCTCATATAAATGGTGATGAATGGGAAAGTCACCAAATATGTATTATTTCAAGTGTATCAATATATGAATGCGTAAATGGTGTACGGTACTCCATTTAAATGTGTGATTTGATTTCATTTGATGTATGCAGTCATGATATTTGAAGAATCATTTTCGATTATACTACCATCACATGGGATTTTATTGACCCGGCATCTGTAACAAATTTGAGAAAAAAAGTATAAAATCTCCATTTCTATTACTTGTATTATGTCAATGTACAGACTTGTACATATTTCCCGTAAAATTATATTTACAATTATTCGTAAATTCGTGTCATTGTAAACACTGATTGTCCGGTTTTGTGGTGATCAGTGAGGTTCGCAACACAGTAATATGTAATGTGAAATATGATCAGCGATAAAATATATTGACACGTCCTAAGAAAATGTAGCCATGCTTCTTTGTGACCAGTTGTTGAGCACATTCGTCGGGTCCTACATGTGTATGGGCCACCGCCCGCGAACAGTTACCTTACTTGTGTACGTGTTAATCAAATGTAAATGCCGACGGAGACTGTGCTCGTTACAAACGTTGGAAGCTATATTTTGTCCGCCCACGCCCCCAATTATAGACTTACTGTTAGGGAACAGACTGCTACGAATAAGGAGTTATGCTAATAAAGTTTGATATCTGGTGAGAAATCGGCATAAGTAGGCGTATGTACCAGTACGTACAGGTCACGTTTATATCGTTACATTGTATTACTAATATTTATTTTAACATAAGTTGTGCCATAACAAAATGGGCGTGTTGTCTTTGGCCATATGGTGTGTATATGTCTGTATATTTCCCTCATCCAGTTGGCTTAAACAATGTTTTATTTCACAGTGTTAAATGGTACATGCGTGCAGGAAAAGAGAAATAGTATTAGAAAACAAACTGTGTACGTAAAAGCTTATATGAATTCTACTCATGCGATGTCTTAACGAACAGGGTTTGTTGCCTTTCCGACTGTGAATGGTCCAATATCACTGCATGCATGAGCTATGTGATCAAGGTTATTAACACATTGACGCTATGTATTCAAAGTCTGGTCACAGTGTAGAGTATTCACTGTGCAATCAGCACACTAGTTGCGAACGGTAGATTGCAAGAGTTACAAGAGTTGGAAGAGTTACCGTTCGCAACTATCAGCAAACCATCATGCATCCATCGTTTCATGATCCATGCGCGCTATTTGTCTAACTGACATTAAAAAGGAATAAAACAACATTTTTTTTATTTCTGTAAATGATACAATACGATAATATGAAATTAATATTGAAAACCGCATGCAAAAATAAAAAGTATTAAAAAGTTACAAAGGGTTGAAAGTTTTAATTAGCTGAAAAATACGCGTCCACTATGACATCATCAATAATATTTATTTATTCTTATTTATTTATAATATGTATAATTTATTTTTTTTCTCATTATTTTATTTTTAACTTGATAATTGATGATGAAATAAAAGGGAACAATGTGGTACACTGTTTTTATGTTAATTCAAACAAACATTTTATAGTGATTTTTTAAAATTGGTTGGAAAACATTTACATACATTTACATAAAATGTACAGCTATATTTTGATCTGATTATCTTTTCTGGATGGTGTTTTCTGGATGTGGAGTGTATTGTCATTATCTATCAGTTTACAAAATGTATTTTAAAGTTTAATTTTCATATTTAATTCATCTTTAATGTTGTATTGTATTGCATAGATACCAGACAAGCAATAAACGTGTGCTATATGCCTATAGTATAGTGATAAATGAAAGCAATGCCTCCAAATTATATAGCAATATGGACATATATATTGCCATACAGGAGCGAGACAATTTACATTCACTCTATGTACATTTATTTAATGGAAAGTACACATTTCCTATTGGTTTCAGTTTAGATTTTCCATTTCAACCACTACATCAACGACACAATGGTGATTTATAAACCATCCAGCGTTTTTCTCTTCTTATTTTGGAAAGATACGACAGAGCTGTTCGGCTAAAACTATATTTGTATTTACCTATATGACCTATAATATATCATAATACACTCATTGTTACTTGTCACAGTACATCGTTAGTTTTTCGCATGCCGTTTACTTTGCTGACAAATTTTATTTTTGTCGGACTATAAACCGATTGTTAAATACTTGTAGAAATAATTTGTAATCATGTATTGCATGTATGTATATTCGTATATTAAGATGTAACAAAGATAAATAAAACAAGAAATGCGTCTGTCGAACGCGGATGCCACCTGCAGCATATTTGAGAAACTGTGACAAAGTGGTGTTAACCGAAAAGTGTGACGGACGGACAGACGGACGGACGGACGGTCCAAACACTATATGCCACCCGTTTCTTCGAAACCCGGTGGCATAAAAACTGAAACGAAAAAAAAACCCATCTGTTTCATCTGATGTAATTATACAAATGCATACATTTGCAAATGTGGGTGTTATCTATTTCGTCGGGCATATTAGTCGCATATATAGCACGTTTTCATAAAGTAACATTTTACACCATCGGAACAATAATGATAAAGTATTAAATGTTTGCCATGGACTGTTGCTATGACGTGGACTGTCACAATGCTGACATAGTCCATGACACAAATGAGCAAGTGCAATAAAACTGCAATGTAATGTAGAACCTCTCTAACCCGGACACCAAAAAAAACCCACATGTGATCTTATTTTTGATGAGTTTCTTGGTCATTTATCTCAGGTGATATTGTCTGTTAGTGATCGCATAGCACACAACAATATGGCTCAGAATGATAAAATGCCTGATTTACAGTGAAACCTCTTTAAGCCGGACACCCTGGGGACCTCCCAGGGTGTCCGGTTTAGAGAGGTTGCACTGTATACTGTTGGGATGAACATACTTTGAGATAAATGCATCAGGTACATGTATGTTTATACCAAATGCAATTGTAGTTTTATCCCGTCAATTACCGTGCGTATGTGCCGTGAAACACGGTGCCGTGAAACATTTTTGATATCCTGTCAATACGACCTAATCACTGCGTATGAATATGTGCGTTGGCTGGGGCTATATTTTTGCATTTTACAGCCATTTGTAGGTGTTGACGGGATAAATAGAGCCAAGCCCATCCCGTTTCCTGAGCCTTGCCAGATATGTTTTTCCCATTCACGGCACTAACCTACTATTCTCTATATATATTATCTCATGGTAATCATGCATGTATGGCGTAAATTCATAGGAATACGAATATTACAATAATAAGCCCGTGGTGAGCGGCATTTTGAGAATTCACAAATTGTAGATCTGATTTTGGGAATTACATCATCGGACATATGCACTGTAATGGTGCGGTGTTACTTGCTACAAGACCATATCTCTGAGACAAGCCATGTGATGTTTTACCGAAGAAGATGTGCGTTTGTTATACAAATATTTACAGACACTTTGATATTGTTTGTGAATGACGTCGAAAGTTCACGAAATTTTCATAGAAAATTCCGCATTTGCTCTGAACATTTCGTCAACTTTCGACGTCATTTACGAAATATATCGTATTTTTTTTTAAATATTTTAATGACATATCGTACATCTTCTTGGGTACACAATCACATGGCTTGTCTCATCTGTGGTAATCAGTATATAGAGGATATTCCATCGTACATTTTGAATAGCGGGAAATAATATACGAGTGTGCGTCGGCTTCAGCGTAAGCAACGAGTGAGCGTAGCGAAAGAGTTGCTTGCACGGACGCCGGCGGACACGAGTGTATTATTTCCGCTATTCAAACATGTACGATGGAATATCCTATTTATTACACTTCCACGGCGGATACATATGCACATTTAGTCTATTTTGAGATTATAATCAATGAATTGTGATGTGCGCATGAATAGTTATACAATGACGTGTGTTCCCGTGTTTTGACGTTACGTTGTGTGACGGCAAATGTGACGTCATGTAAACCTTTTGAAATCCAAATTACGCAGCTGTTTCTACGAACCAGATATATTTCAGTGCATGTTTGGAATGTGTTCAATCACATTAACATTCTAGATTAGTCGGGACCCTTTCCAAATTTTCAAATAACTTTATTTTGACTGTAATACAAATTAAACATTTTGCATGGTAGCTCGTGGTTTCCAAGAAAACAGGCGCACACTTATGGGTGTTCTCTTCACGGTGTATTATTTGTAAGGAGTTGATTACGGGTTTTCTCTCACAGCGAAACCCGTGCAAATAATTTGCAAGAGTGTAATAAATACTGATAATTTAATACACATGTCACTCACGAGCTACATAACAATGATCTGTTTTCAGATAGATGTTAGGGTAAGCGGTAGCCCTTACGCCGCTATCTTAATGTTGTGTCGTCTGCTGTGTATTTCCTATTTTCAATTTGTATCATCAAAAACATGCTTTGACAGCACTTGAGAATAATTTACAACATGCTTTAGACAACACTTTAGAATAATTTCCATTGGAAGTGCTGTTTAACCATGTTTTTATTGAGAAATAAGGCAAGATATAAAAACAAAAGCAGACGACACTTGCTGTGAGTAGCGGTCTAAGGGTTAGTATGTATTGGGGCGACATAGCAAATAAAGTCGTCCCAGTAACGATTCAACATCATACCCTCTGATATGGATATCGTAGTACGGAGCCTCACAGGGGACATGGATTTTTTTTTATTAATTCGTTACCACGAAATAACAATTCGTTCCCTCAAATTAATAATTCGTTCCCACGATATAACAATTCGTAGGAATGAATTGTTACTTCGTGAGAACAAATTGTTAAATTGAGGGAACGCCGAATTGTTAATTCGTGGGAACGAATTGTTAAATTGAGGGAACGAATTGTCATTTCGTGGGAACGAATTGTTATTTCGTGGGAACGAATTAATAAATAAAATAATTATAAGTCCCCTGCGGGTTCCGTCGATATGGATATGGACCAGCGGCTGATATACTTTCATTGTAGACACTCGTGCCTTCTTTTCTCACAATAGGGAGTTGCTGGCGTTGTCTGTTTCACGAAACCTGCCCAAAATGTACGGCTATCTAAATAATGCAAAAACAATATATTTTTCGATAATATTAAATTATACCAACATTTAAGAATGAGCCTACTTTTTATTTCGTGAAATTTGGGCCAAAATTGATTTTATTGCGGAAAACAATTTCCACATGTTAAATCCCTGAGTGAAGATGTCTCTATGGGGATTTTTTTTTACTTTCAGAAATAGCGAACGATTTTAAAAATGTAACTTTACTTAGTTAGATCATTTCCAAGCTATCTAGCTAGATTTCAGAATCAATTTCCAAAAGTTTTCGTCTTTCTCCTCCAGGTTCTTCACCTCCCCCCCCCCCGCCCCCCCCCCCCCCCCCCCCCCCCCCCCCCCCCCCCCCATGTTAAATTCATATAGAGAACTATTTTTTCGTAAAATAATCAATATTTGACCAAATTTCACGAAATAAAAAGAAGGTTCATTCTTGAATTTTGATAAAATTTAATATTATCGAAAAAATATTGTGTTTGCATTGTTTATATGGCCGTAAAGTTTGGGCAGGTTTCGTGAAACAGACAATAGATTATCTTGTACATCCATGCAGACTGATAAATGACTGTCTTAGTTGTTTCCAATAAACAACGTGAATGCTAATCCGATCGAACGAAAGGGTTAGCGGACCAGGGGCCCGTTTCACTAAACTTCGTACGACTAAAATGTTCGTAAGTGCAAATTTTGGATAGTCTAGAAATTTCAATAATTGTTTACAAGAAATCAATGTTAATGTGAAATTTACAGACTCTCGCACGCAGTTTGGTGAAACGGACCCCAGGACCTAGACTGGCTACAACGGGCATAAAACACATATCTACAGTCACATCCACATATATGTGTATATGCCAATCCATGTTGATATAGTTCACACTAGTTCAAATAAAATGGACTGCTCACACAATTCCAGAACTGTCGACATTGGCAACAAATTGTCGTCATACACACTATAGGCGTCCAGCTTGAATGTTTGGAGGTCAAGAACAAGTTAATTTTGTATTGGCTACTAAACTGAAATAAAAACAAACTTATTATTAAATTAGGAGAGGGGCAAAAGATGCTCTCTCTCCAGCCCACCAACCCCACCCCTCTCACTCTTAGAGCACGACACTGGGATTCACTCAGCATGTTATGTACAACGTAGCGTTATCAAAATGTCATGAATTTCGCGAATTTCAAACAAACTTGAAAGTTTTGTAGAAATTGCTTATATTTTTCTATAGTATTTGAGTCATATTGAGTCCCATATTTCTACGTTTGAAATATTCGTCGCGTGTCGTCTTTGTCTACACATTTGTTATAGATATGGTTCCCGGTTGCCGCCCTCTGTATGGACACCGGACGGGCCGCACTGTCGTTTTGTACCGGGTACCAATAATCTGAAATGAGTAAGAAACAAAATGTACTATGCTGGATGATGGTAATGTGAATGTTTGAGTTATAAAGCTATCTGAAAGCAGTAGCACATTTAGGGAGATTGGTTAGGAAATCAGTATGTTTGCAAAACAATACAGCAGAAGGTTGGAGAGAAACAGCTTTCAACTTTGAAACACAATCAAGGGGGTGGGGGTAATCCCTACACGAACTAGCCTAGTCCTCTTTTGTTCGCTTAGTCGACGATATAAGTTGCCCATCCCACCCAATCCTCACCGTATTGTTCGATTCCTCGACCCGCCACCGTAATGTACACTTACTAATATGCACACAAGTGTACACGTACATGTATACACACACGTGCATGTGTGAAGTTCAAGCCTCACGACTCACAAAAAAAGGTTAAATTAATTTGCGAGTTTGTTAACTGTGAACTAAACCATAAATGTGGCTGTCACTGGAGACATGGGGCGTATGGTTTTAGCGACCAGTGTAGATCCAGATCAGCCTGTGCATCCGCACAGTCTGATCAGGATCTGCACTGTTCGCTGTTCCATCAATGAAACGCCCGTCATGCTTCTAACCAGCAATACATATCGTTTTCTGGTCACAAATCCCATAAGCCCCATTTCTCCAGTCACAGCCACATATATGGAAAATACATAAAGCACCAGAATAATACGTACATGCCGAGGTTCTTTAGGTTTCTTCCTCGTAAAGGTTCCTAGCATCAGCAACAGGCCGGCTAGCATGCCCGCCGTGGATCCTCCGAAAGCCAGCCAGAAACAGACAGACAGGAACCGCGGCTCGAAGTCCGCGCTGGTCAGTCCACCAATGTCCAGAGTCTGGACTGTCGCCTTAATCTGGTACAGGGATACGCCCACCGCCGCTACAATCCCTGACAATAGACAAGTAGCGAAGGGATATATAACACAATTCTGGACATGACTGTCTGATAATGTGTGTTACTGTAAGTACATTTTAGGCCACGTGTCTTACGTTGTTGCAGGGGCGGATCTGAAGGGGGGGGGGGTTCCGGGGTTGCAACCCCAACACCCCGTTCAGCCACGGAGTTTACATAGATCACAGTGGTTACCACCAGTTGGAGTCTGAATTTAAATTCCGTAAAACACAGGAAAGTGCATTTCGAAGAGCTCGTAAATAGGACAACCCCCTGGTTGCGAACGGTAACTCTTGCAATTACTCCCGTACCGTCGTACGAGAGCAGATTGCAAGAGTTACCTTCGCAACTAGACAACCCCCCACCCCCACCCCCCCCCCCCCCGTCCCAAATACTGTATCCGCCCCCTGTAACCATGGTCATTGTGGTAATCTGGATCATACACATTTTGCCTGTTCTACGGCCCCCGTGTTACTAAATATATAAAATTAATAGTAATTAGTATTTAATAGCACAACTTAAGTTAAACAATATTAATTTGTAGTAAACAGGCACGATGTAGATACAGGTAGAAGGAGAAACAAGCTTTAATACATGCGTATGTGAATGTTTTATCCCAAAGTTACACATATGTATATTGTCGACACGGCTCAGTGGAAGAAAGGGAACTAACTCCAGGATAGCTACACTAATGCTAGTTGCGAACGGTAACTCTTGCAATCTACTCCCGTACCCTCCTTAGCAAGACTACGGACGGGAGTAGATTGCAAGAGTTACCGTTATCAACTACACTATTGCATACTCGCGAAACATGTTGTCTCACACTAGAACACTGCCACTTACCCGCAGTAACAGCTGACGTTGTAGCGAGTATCAGGAAGACTAGTTTATTCCAGCAACAAAGGTTCAGGACAGCTTGGACAATCGCAAACAGCAGGAGGACAATGGAACAGCCCAGTGTGATGAATGTCGTGAACTCCCAATCTACAACATGTACAAGGCATGAAAGGTGATAGGATAAAACACGCCATTGCCGTAAACATGTTTACAATGAGAAAACAAAGACATACATTAATGCGTTATTTGCAATATAGAACATACAGGATTAGAAACACATGTTACACTTAACTGCAATGCAATCCACCAAACTTGAAAATGATAAGGTCTTCGTGTCTTCGTGTTCAATGTAGAAACGATTTAGAGAGTTCATGAAATAGATATGTGGTGTCGGTGTACGGATGTCAATCGTACATGTCGCCGTAAAAAGTAGTTTCTAACAGTGTCGAAGAGTAAATGATGTTGAACGCATTACATTTTATTTTATTAATGATGGAAATTACGTAAATATTTCAGGCAATATTTAAGCAAATGCATATCAAAACAACAGACCAGACAAAGCTACGACGGCCGGATGTTCGCAAAGAGTTAAACACAAAAGCCTAACATTGAAAATGACTCGGTAATTGATGCGGGAAAAGTATGCCAATGTCTATTATTATATGACTGACAATTTCAACCAATGAGATTGCCCAATTTCTGGTCACATGATTGTGGACATATGTGATATTCACCTGGATATCAGTCCGAGAATGATACTCATTTCGAATAACACTCTATATAGGACTCTTCTCGCGCAACGAGACGAGTTTGAGACTGATATTTATGTATAACAGCATGCACGTGTCACTGATCACGCAACCAAAGCATGAGACATATCGTGCTTTGTTGTATCATATACGTTCTGTAATATGGGTCATATAATATAGGAATGAATGGCCTTTTTGTGGAATTTATCGGGGTATAAACTTGGAAAAGTCGCGGGAATACTGGACGAAGGCCGGAAGGCCTCGTCCAGTATTCCCGCGACTTTTCCAAGTTTATATCCCCGATAAATTCCACTAAAAGGCCATTCATTCCTTATAATTCCAGCATTTGAAATAAATTCATCAAGAAAATGTGTTTATTTTCCGTTTTCTTAAGAATTATTTTAACTTCGCCTGACGGTTACGGAAAGTAGTTCGGCATTGGAGTTTACTGGGATATAAATTTCGGACAGAGACTTGCTACGGACCAATCAAATGTTAGGGAATTGTGTAAATATTTGTGTGCTGGAATTATAATAAAATAATGATTGTATTTTGAGTCGGTGGACACGAGATTTACGGACCTTCGAAACGTCATATTCAATATGACTTTCCTCAGGTCCGTGAAGATCGTGTACACCTCAAAAGACAATAATTGTATAATGAAGGTCATATGTCGTACGGCGGTGTCTGGTGTACACCACTAGCAAATGATGTAGCTGTTACGTGAGTGATAAAACCGATGATGTTAAGTTAGTCTTTCTATGTCTCTGACAAAACTTAACATTGGTTAAGGTCAGATTGCACAAAAGTGGACCTTTACAAATTTGTTAAATACGTCAACAGAACAGTTTTCAAAGGACCCGTACATGCGAAAAAGAAATGACCCGTGGGCAGCTGTATTATGACGAAGTGAACGCATATGCAAGATTGTGCTAACATCAGTTAGTTGAACATAAAGATGGCCCTACTAAACGGACCCTTACAAATTGAACGACACAGTAACTGAACATCATGGACCACCGCCGCCACCGGCCGTCGCTCATCAATCCAATATCCGGGATAAAAGCTTATCCCATTTTTATTGGTTCAATATAAAGCAATAACAAACTGTAACATGAAACAGCATATTTCGATTGAGTGTTTTTCCCAACTTACCTGGAAGTGTACTAAGATCCTTATTTCCACACTCGTCATGTTCCAGGTGCGTCGCCGTCATAACCAGACACGATTGCCACAGTCCGTAGTTATACGTCACTTCCGTCGCGTCCGTTAATCCAGCCACCGTCGTTTCCATGGTTTCATTCAGGTACACCCAGTACGGTAGCGCCATTGCCATGGTTATTGTTACCACGGCCACTGCACACGTGAGTGTACCAGCAATAAGCAGTACACGTGATATACTAAATGTGTGTTTCTTTGAATCAGTTTGTACAATGTGTTTTTTCTTTCGGCCGTACATTTTATTATATACCTATGTTTTTTATATAAAATTACTTCAAACGAAAGACACACAAAACATGTGTATATCTGTCTTATTCCACTATGTCGAACTTTCTAATCTGAAAAAAAATGTTACTTTCATTCACAAAATCAATTAATATTGCGTATGACGTAAACAATTGTAAATTAATTTATATAATTTAATTTTCAATCAATTACACGTTAATCGACTGAATTAATTGAAAACAATATTTATAAATAACCAAAGCTTCTCAAGTTGCCAAGCTCGACAGAACATACATCAATATTATAAACGGTTGTGCGTCTGAAATAAAGATGCCTATACCATATAGTGTAGGTCTTTGAGGCTCAATGGGGATTTGCATATATATACATGTATTTGTAATATAGTCGAATGTTTCAGGAACATTTCTAAGAACACTTTAATGAATGATGGACAATGGAGGCGCTGACATAGCTGGGGCTACACTGGTCGTTAACTCGAATTCCAGTTAGTAGCACATTCAACAAATCCAGTTGGCAATGAACATGTGAGAATTTAATCTAATTATATCAACTTTAAAAGAGTCCAAGTACCACCCATACCCGCGTTATATATTAAACGTCTAACAAAGTAGACCATATGAACCGTATAGACCCCAACCATAATGCATATACAGGTAATCTAAGTATAGACTACGCTCACGAATGACTTACACGCTTATCCCAGTTTTCTCACCATTTTGCCCATAGCCAAGCGTGCAACAATATAATGCACCATTGTGACGAACAAAAATAGAGAATACTGCGCCTGGTTGAGAACAATACCCGGTTTGTAAGTAATACCCCATACTGTGGCGTATACTTGTTTTATTGGTGGAAATGGAATGTTTTCTACATACCTCGACAATCACGAGCTACCTTTCAAATTTAGCCATTTCACCCCTAAATAAATGACACAGACTGGGTCATGCTAATGTTTGGACTAGTTTACTCATATTAGGAATATTTTTAAAACATGAACATTCCTGAAAAATGCTGTAGATCTTGGGGAACAAGCAGTCTCATACGTCTCAGTGTTTGCAAATACATATATTAGCTTCATGTGTTGAAATGGTTAACACCAGTAATGTTCAGTGGTCTACAGCAATATCATCAGGATCTGGCGTGTTTGTCATTATTTAATAAAATAAATATACCTTTTGTACTAAATGGCATAGTCCAACATTAGTATGGAACATTCAATTCAATAGGGATGAACTATAAAATGAAATAGGGACGTTAACTAGAACAGGTGGTCTGTCGACGCACTTAGGGCCCCTTAAGTGATTTGAGAAACTCTTACAAAAACTTTCAACAAATAAACGGATGGGCGGGCGGACGGACGGACGAACGGACAGAAAGGCCGAAACCCGATTCTCGGCGGGGCCATAGGCCCTAATAAAAAAGCATGTGAAGTTTCAAGTGAATCCAACTTATAGATGAAGTTATACTTATACGTAAACGTGAACGCAGCGTTTATTTATAAATCTACCGCAAATTTTGCAAAAACAAAACTTTTAAATACCCGACAAAAAACATTTGAACCGACTTGGAACTATAACACATATATCTAAGGCATTCTTATTAACCTTTGATTTATGGGCTGCATGTGTAGGCTATGGAATGAAAATATGGATAGTAAATATGAAACGTCCCATGAAATGCAACACAAAACAAACAAAAAAAAGTTATCAACTAAACCATAAACTTCAACCAAAAACGTTAACCCAGACGTACGTACGGACGTTGCCAATATGCCGACTATATCGCACTGTCCGCAAGCGCGCGACACAAATGGGTGAATGTATTTACAGACAAAATGTATATATTCAGCCCTGAAATTAGAATAATCTGACCGGGTGCTAGGTCCTCACCAGAACAGAGCCACGGAGCCCCACTCCATAAAAGTAATATGAGTAGTACTACTATTAATACTTGTATATTTGGTATAACCGGATTCAACTCTCAAGTGAGAAGAAAACCAAAAACATACCTGAGTGCCAGAGATATCGGGATCCAGGTAACGAGTAAGGATGATTGGATTTGATGTATTGGTGTTTAACGTCCTATCAACAGGTAATGTAATTTATGACTGGGCCAACGGGTTCGATCCCACATTTAACTGCTGCATTGGGTGGGGGGATCCCATATCAGAACGAAATATTTGCATCTAAATAAATATATATAGAAATGTGGTCTGTCGGCACTCGAATGCGCCCGTTGGCAGCATTTGACAAGAATTCGGCTACGGAAGCGCTGTCACGTCTGCCGAGGCATTTGACGGTAACATGATCACGGGCATGTGCTAAAACCGTCAGAGAAGTGCATGCTTAAAACACGAAAAACGTCAAGGTCGAAGAAATGTTTTGACATAAAAAAATGAATTTCTACAACGATCTGAAGGTCAAAAAGGTCAAGGTCATGTTAATGGCGGCATGAGTGTGTTCTAAATGATTACATGTATCAAGTGACCAAATATTGAAGCACTTCATCAAGTAATATTAATGTTATACGATGATGAAGAAACTTGTACAAACTTTTTGAGGCAACAAAATGGCGCGAAGTGTTTCCGCAAACATGTGAAGATAATAAAAGTGAAGGCAAAAAAGGTCAAGGCCATGTAATGTTAATGGCGGCATGAGTGTGCTCCAAATGCTCACATGTATCAAGTGTCCAAATATTGAAGCAATGGCTAAGTGTTTACGTAAAAATGTGAAGGTAAAACATGTCAGGGTCATGTTAATGGCGACATGAGTGTGTTCCAAATGATTACATGCATCAAGTGTCCAAACATTGAAACAATTCATCAAGTAACATTAATGTTATACGATGATGAAGAAACTTGTACAAACTTTTTGAGGCAACAAAATGGCTAAGTGTTTCCGCAAACATGTGAAGATAAAAAGTGAAGGTAAAAAATGTCAAGGCCATGTTAATGGCGGCATGAGTGTGTTCCAAATGCTCACATGTATCAATTGTCCAAATATTGAAGCAATCCGTCAGGTAATATTAAAGTTATACCATGATGACGAGGCTTGTACAACATTTTTGACATTTTCGGACGACGACGGAAAAACGGCGACTATATAGTCGAGCCTTCTTCTATAGCAGGCTCGACAAAAACGAGGCACATTTGAAAACACAGAGGGCTAGAAAAGATTTGTCACAGCATGAATGCATGCAACATGAGAAACGCGTGTACAGTGTATGTTACACATTTCCGCACGCGCGTGAGAAGCCGGATTTAGCACCGAGCCTCATGACCCATTTACTACTTCCGTGTTTACAAACTTGTGAACATGAGCAGGATATACGACAACCAACCTCTCCGGAACTTGCCGGTTCACACAATTGATTATCCAACACCTTGGAAGCCAGACGCCTTTGCAAGGTCGGTGTATTTTGTTGAATATAATTATTTTCAGTTGAGTCGCCGGCAAATATTATTTGTTTATTTACGAATGTGAAATGGTGAGTATCTACGGAGGCTCGTGACTATAATAACGCTCAGTTTACCTGTTTATATTATTTGCTGCGATTTGCATTAGCATTAAGCATTACATATTTAGTAATGTTCCATATTAGACTAGTATCTGTATTATGATACAGATATAATTTCTCATTGTTCAATGTACTTGGAAATGTTGAAAGCTAATTCTGCTAAATACTGTCAGATACGCTTACTAGCTGAGAAACTGATGAAACGAAACTGAAACACAATTTCAATTTATTTGTTAGACTAATATCGCTCATTTAAACCAACATATGCATAAATTATAAACTTAATCATCTTTGTTATTGAATAACAGCCTCAGCGAGCCCGCGCGGATATCTTATTTTGGGCTAATTTGATTTTTTATTGGCTGCGCCCAAAAACATACCTGAGTGCCAGGGATATCGGGATCCAGGTAACGAGTAAGGATAATTGGATTTGATGTATTGGTGTTTAACGTCCTATCAACAGGTAAGATAATTTATGACTGGGCCAACGGGTTCGATCCCGCATTTAACTGCTGCATTGGTTGGGGGTGGGAGGGGGGGGGGGGGGGGGGGGGGGGGGGGGGGGGGGGGGGGGGGGGGGGGGGGGGGGGGGGGATCCCATATCAGAACGAAATATTTGCATCTAAATAAATATATATAGAAATGTGGTCTGTCGGCACTCGAATGCGCCCGCTGGCAGCATTTGACAAGAATTCCGATACAGAAGCGGTGTCGCGTCTGCCGAGGCATTTGACGGTAACATGATCACGGGCATGTGCTAAAACCGTCAGAGAAGTGCATGCTTAAAACACGAACAATGTCAAGGTTGAAGAAATGTTTTGACATAAAAAAAGTATTTCTACAACGATCTGAAGGTCAAAAAGGTCAAGGTCATGTTAATGGCGGCATGAGTGTGTTCCAAATGATTACATGTATCAAGTGTCCAAATATTGAAGCACTCCATCAAGTAATATTAATGTTATTCGATGATGAAGAAACTTGTACAAACTTTTTGAGGCAACGAAATGGCGCGAAGTGTTTCCGCAAACATGTGAAGATAATAAAAGTGAAGGCAAAAAAGGTCAAGGTCATGTAATGTTAATGGCGGCATGAGTGTGCTCCAAATGCTCACATGTATCAAGTGTCCAAATATTGAAGCAATGGCTAAGTGTTTACGTAAAAATGTGAAGGTAAAAAATGTCAAGGTCATGTTAATGGCGGCATGAGTGTGTTCCAAATGATTACATGCATCAAGTGTCCAAACATTGAAACAATTCATCAAGTAACATTACTGTTATACGATGATGAAGAAACTTGTACAAACGTTTTGAGGCAACAAAATGGCTAAGTGTTTCCGCAAACATGTGAAGATAAAAAGTGAAGGTAAAACATGTCAAGGCCATGTTAATGGCGGCATGAGTGTGTTCCAAATGCTCACATGTATCAAGTGTCCAAATATTGAAGCAATCCGTCAAGTAATATTAAAGTTATACCATGATGACGAGCTAGGCTTGTACAACATTTTTGACATTTTCGGACGACGACGGTAAAACGGCGACTATATAGTCGCGCCTTCTTCTACAGCAGGCGCGACAAAAACGAGGCACATTTGAAAACACAGAGGGCGAGAAAAAATTTGTCACAGCATGAATGCATGCAACATGAGAAACGCGTGTACAGTGTATGTTACACATTTCCGCACGCGCGTGAGAAGCCGGATTTAGCACCGAGCCTCATGACCCATTTACTACTTCCGTGTTTACAAACTTGTGAAAATGAGCAGGATATACGACAACCAACCTCTCCGGAACTTGCCGGTTCACACAATTGATTATCCAACACCTTGGGAGCCAGACGCCTTTGCGAGGTCGGTGTATTTTGTTGAATATAATTATTTTCAGTTGAGTCGCCGGCAAATATTATTTGTTTATTTACGAATGTGAAATGGCGAGTATCTACGGAGGCTCGTGACTATAAAACGCTCAGTTTATCTGTTTATATTATTTGCTGCGATTTGCTTTAGCATTAGGTACATGCCCACGCAGTAGGCACAAAATGTTCTTTATAGGAATTAAATAAGTGTATAATTATGTCACTATTCCACCAGTTCTAACTAGATTGGTCAGTAAGCGAGGCTTACGGAATACCCCCGCGTGGGCCCAGGTACCCCTAAAATATGTAAAAAATTCCAAGTGTGTGGGCTTGTGACATTGACTCTGGGATTAGCGCGAGCGGCATGAACGTGAATTTGTCACAGGGTGGTAGAGGTCCATTGGAGTAATGAGTGTGTGAAATGTGAAGCAGATCCGAGCAAGGAAATAGAAGTTATAACCGATTTCTCTGATGTTAAGTTTTGTAAAGAGACTACCGTATAACCTCGAATTAACGCCCCCGGAGGCGTTACGTTTTGCAAAAGGGTGGGGGGGGGGGGCGTTTATTAGCCATAAAAAAAGGACCAAGGACCGCCAATTTCAAGCACAAATAAGGATTTAAGGATTATTTGTGTTTGAAATTGGCGGTCATTGGTAAATTATTATTATTATTTTTTTTTTATTTGGGGGGGGGGGGGGGGGGGGGGGGGGGGGGGGGGGGGGGGTGGGGGGGGGGGGGGGGGGGGGGGGGGGCGTTTATTAGGAGGGGACGTTAATTCGAGGTTATACGGTATGTATGTGACGTTGACCTCGAGATCAGCGGGGATTAGTCACAGCATATGAAATATTAAGAATTTTCAATGAAAGAAATAGAAGTTATAACATATTTCTCTGATGTTTAGTTTTGTAAAGAGACTAAGTATGTGACCTTGACCTTGGGATCAACGGGGGTTGAACAGTCGTAGATTTGTCACAGCATGGTAGTAGAGCCTTACAGGAATGTATGTGTGAAATATTAAGCATTTTAGATGAAGGAAATAGAAGTTATAACAATATTTCTCTGATATTAAGTTTTGTAAAGAGACTAAGTATTTGACCTTGACCTTGGGATCTGCGGGGGTTGGACGGTCGGGTTTGGCACACAGGTGTAGAGCCTTACAGGAATGCATGGTAAATATTAAGCATTTTAAGGAAATAGAATAACATTTCTCTGATGTTAATTTTACGGATAATATTTGACCTTGACCTTGGATGCGGGGTTGGACGGTCGTGGATTTGGCACAGATGGTAGTGAGCTTTACAGGAAGCTGTGTGAAATATTAAGCATTTTGATGAAGGAAATAGAAGTTATAACACTATTTCTCTGATGTTAAGTTTACGGACTAAGTATTTGACCTTGACCTTAGGATGCGGGGGGTTGGCGGTCTGGATTTGGCACGATGGTGTAGAGCCTTACAGGAATACATGTGTGAAATATCAAGCATTTTAGATGAAGGAAATAGAAGTTATAACAATATTTCTCTGATGTTAAGTTTACGGATGCACGGACGGATGGACGGACGGACGGACGGACGGACAACCTGACTCCAGTATACCCCCCACAACTCGTTGCGGGGGGGGGGGGGGGGGGGAGTATAAAAATTGCGAGTGCCCGCTATACAAATATAATAATTTATTAATTATCAATTTACTGTTAGCGACGCGCGGCGGTAACAGTCTATTTTGATAATGTGCGGGGACGACGACTATCACATCACGGCTTGCGGTGCGCATGCGCAGTATACTACGCGCGCCAGTAGGCTTCACAATATGTAAACAAGAATATCAACATGTCGAAACGTCCAGGACGGAAATTGTATGAAACGGCGTCGGCCAAAAAAAAGGTGAAATGTCTGAGGGACAGGCAGTACAGAGAGAGAGAGTGGTTAATATTGGCGACCAGATCACCAAATGGAAAGAGTTACGTGGAGATTTAGATTTGGACTCGAATAGAGATTTGTATTCTCAACTTCCGATACTTCACTGCGCATGTCAAAGATGTGATATGATTGACCGTGTCACGTGACGCGTATTGGTAAAAATAGCACGAGGTCGGAAAATACCCTTTCTGGTCGCGGCATATAAAATGCGATTTAACACCAATTAACACGCGCCGTAATTAAAAATAACTCGTTAGTGGGTAGACAAATGACTCATATAAGGCATGACAGAAAATGAAAAGTAGTAGTACAGTGTAACCTACTGCGTGGGCATGTACCTTTAAGCATTACATATTTATTAATGTTCCATATTAGAGTAGTATCTGTCAGCTAAATACTGTCAGATACGCTTACTAGCTGAGAAACTGATGAAACGAAACTGAAACACAATTTCAATTTATTTGTTAGATTAATATCGCTCATTTAAACCAACATATATGCATAAATTATAAACTTAATAATCATCTTTGTTATTGAATAACAGCCTCAGCGAGCCCGTGCGGATATCTTATTTTGGGCTAATTTGTTTTTTATTAACACCCCCCCCCCTCCCCCCCCTCCCTCCCTCAGTCGTGGTATTAGTTAGGCGCCACTACGTGCCTGTTGTTACTCACCCAAGTGTGTGTGCTATGGGTTGTTATATGACTGCTGGTTTGATTTCGTTCAGTACATATAGCAAGAATCAGTGTCAGTACCTGCGACATCAAGCTAAACGTATCGCACATGTATAATAATTCATCTCATGGCTGACCTGCAGCAAACTTGAGACATGTTGCTTTAGCCATCAATCACAAATGTGATTGGAATGAACGAAAATGGCATTAGTTTAAACAATATGTATTTCAAATATAATACATGCATACGTCAACATACATTGACAGAAATTGTGACAAAGAAAACAAACACCAATATGAGCTTATGTGAACTCTTTGTATCTGTAATTTTCAGCGGAAATGGCGTAATCTTTGAAGCAAGTATACAAGGCAGGGCTCACTACCTGGTATGTGATTGCACTAATGCAAAGGTAAGTAAACGTTGGTCCACTATCTGAAACAGAAGTATATTTTATCATGTCTAGTGTTGTCCTAATTTTCCCATTGGCACCATTATGTAACTGCCATATAACATGTATACTTTTTCACACAATGTTCGCTGCATACTAACCCACTCGATGCAGTTATAACTGATTCACAGATAGCAAAGTATATGTTGTGATCACTCATAAGAGGAGGGATTACTTTTACACCACATTCTCGTTACAGTTGTTTTCCATTATAATTACAGATGCATTACTTTGTGTTCCATTTGAAAATGATTCGGGCCCATAGACGGACGTTTGACTCTTCTGGAAATGAAACTGAACCCAATTTCAGTGAGACATCGAAAGTGTCAACGGGCTACCTACATTCATCATACAGTAAGTAGTCCGACGGAACTCTAAACTTCATTTATGAAGTCTGCAGCTATTATTTTTTTTTTATTTACTTTTTACATGGCAAAATTGCTAAATTCTAAGACCAAAGTGAGATATAATCCATGGCTTAAGCGTCAAATCAAAATTCACTTCGCACATCTACATACAATAAGGAAGCCCCATACCAAATATGAAGTCTGCAGCTATTATAGTTTTAAAGTTTTACATCTTACAAGAAACGTGACGGACATACGGATGGACACACAGACAAACACAATACCCTTTTCTTTAAAAAAAAAAAAAGTGGGTAGAAAGAACTGCTAACGGCACCAAACGTAAATACGATAGGGGTTTCTTTGAGCCCGGTTTACAGAGGTTCTACTATAGTAGTACTTTATAGTTAGACATGGATTTGCTCCATGACTTCACCCAATACAATATATAAATAGGTGCACATGTAACCTTCAACCTGGTTATGTATAGTGCAATTCAACTGAATAATCAATAAGTGGTGTGACCTCTGTTCATTTAGAGGTTGAAACAAGAGGAGTGTCAGACCGACTCGACTTCGATGAACTTTCAAGCATAATAAACAGCGCCGAGCTATCAAGCTACACACAGAAAGCCGCACCAGAAAATTCCATCTCTCTGTGGATACATGTCGACAAGTGTGAAGGCCTGGAATTCGAAACAGGCGACGAAGTCAGAGTTAAGACAAATGGAGATGGCCCATTTATGTGTAAGTATTCTGTAATGCAAACTATTTTGATAATTGTGCCACAGAATGACAAAAAAAATGTATTTTTATCGGAATTGAATGCAGATATTGCACCTTCCCATTGCACGGATTTACATTCCCACAGTAAGTATACCAAGTGTCGATCGATCGGTGAATGCCTCGTGAACGCCATAGTCCTGTATCAGGGGCCGTTTCACTAAACTTGGTACGACTAAAATGTTCGCAAGTGAATAATTATGTGTCTGTGAATTTAACATTAACACTGTTTGCTTGTAAACAATTATTTGATTTACATCTGTTGATATGCAGCCTATGTTCAATAAATGTAAATACATCAACTGAAATTTCCAGACGATCCTAAATTTACACTTACGAATATTTTAGTCGTACGAATATTATTGAAACGGCCCCAAGATGTGCACGCTGGTTTGCCAAGCCAGTAATATGGTATAGAATGTCTTGAATGTCAGAGCGGTAGCCAAATCGTAAAATTTCCTGCTTCAACTATACTTGTATCTATTATTACAGTCACCGGTGCTTTCAGCGTGTCTCGGATGGTCAATTACAACAATGTACAAAATAATTAAAATGCACCCGGGTGAGTTAAATCTATCAAGTCTCTAAACAATGTACAAAACAATATAAATGCGTTATCAAGAGATTTGATATATTCATCACACCCGGGCGCATTGAATTGTTTTGTACTGTGTTTAGAAAGTTGTGCAAGGTATTTACAAACAACAATTGATCATCCAAGACACACTGAAAGCAACTGTGATTATGTACAGTGAGTATCACGACGGTAGATAAGGAATCGTCCACCGTGTCCAACTATGCCGGCGGTGCGGCTGTGGGCCAGTCATGGACAGACAAGATAATGAACCTGAAGACAGACAGCACGACCACACCCGACAACCAGGGCGCCGATGATAATGAATGGGTAATGATTTTATGTTGGGTAATACAGAAATTCAAACAGAAATTCGATAACCCTTCGGACAAATCACGAATGTTCACATACCCAACCCCCACCATTTCTACTCAAATTGTGAATGCCTTGTTTATCAAAGCATATGCATCCCCAATGATTGACAACACACATGATACACTGAACTAGTCAAGGGACATAATTATTCACCACCCGGTTAACAAATTGTCTAAATTGGTTTATCCTGTCAGTACAAATGCAATGCATAAAAATCTTCGTAACAATTGTTTTACTGTACGATGTTTCGTGAAACGGACCACAGATTGTTGGGACATTGTACATTACAAATAATATTTAATTTTATAATAATTCCAGCACAAACATATTTACACAATTCCCTAACATTTGATTGGCCCGTAGCAAGTAACTGTCCAAAATTTATATCCCAGTAAACTCCCACGCCGAACTACTTTCCGTAACCGTAAGGCGCAGTTAAAATAATTCTTAAGAAAACGGAAAATAAACACATTTTCTTGATGAATTTATTTCAAATGCTGGAATTATAAGGAATGAATGGCCTTTTTGTGGAATTTATCGGGGATATAAACTTGGAAAAGTCGCAGGAATACTGGACGAGGCCTTCCGGCCTTCGTCCAGTATTCCCGCGACTTTTCCAAGTTTATACCCCGATAAATTCCACAAAAAGGCCATTCATTCCTATAATGAACACTCATGTATTTGCTCTTACCTTTGCAGGATGATTGAGCCAGTTGTGTCAAACAGAACCTACTACATGTGTTCAGAGAAGAGAATCACAACCTTCAGACAAATTTCGCTATGGTGTGTAGACTATAGTACATTTCATATTATCAAACATATTCAATAGCACCACTGTCTACGTTGTGCTGTATGTTATGATGCCAACTACTGTCATTGTGTATATTATATATTGTACAATACATATATAACCAACGCGTGTACGGTATGGTGTACAATACAAGCGCTGTGTATACATATAGGGTTTAAAGGTACATGCCCACTCAGTAGGCACAAACTGTTATAAATGGGGATTAAATAAGTGTATAATTGTGTCATTATTCCACCAGTTCTAAAAATTATGAGTGCCCGATTTACAGATATAATCATTAAATTTAGGTAATATTTATTTTACTGATAATGACTCGCGGTGGTATCAGGCTATTTTCATATGCAAATGAAGCATGATATTTTTTAATTAGTTATACTAATTAAATCCGTCACCTGAACAAATAATATTTTCGACAGATTATTACGTATGATCATTGCACATCAAAAAATAAATACAGAGAATAAATTGTAATTTCCGTTAACATTTTAAGGAACACGGTTATCGCCCCTGATATCAGTGTGGAAATTTACGTCTGATATAAAATTTAATCAATATATGGGGTAATGGTGAATAAATGTTTATTTTTCCAGAAAATGTCTCAGATAATGTCTGATATAAAGAACAGTTTGTGCCTACTGAGTGGACATGTACCTTTAATGAACTATTATTTTGAAATACTGGATTTATTTGCCCGATATGTTTGTAAATCTGATAAAGAAAATAGTTATCAACGGAATTATATTTCGTATTACAAACCCATAGGTAAATCAATTATTTAGTGCACTCGCCGAAACTCACCGAATACAATGGACGCTGTGACTTAGCAGGACTGTAGCATATAGCATAGAAATCGACTATTTTGATTGTATATACTATAGGAATGAATGGCCTTTTTGTGGAATTTATCGGGGTATAAACTTGGAAAAGTCGCGGGAATACTGGACGAAGGCCGGAAGGCCTCGTCCAGTATTCCCCCGACTTTTCCAAGTTTATATCCCCGATAAATTCCACAAAAAGGCCATTTATTCCTTATAATTCCAGCATTTTAAATAAATTCATCAAGAAAATGTGTTTATTTTCCGTTGTCTTAAGAATTATTTTAACTGCGCCTGACGGTTACGGAAAGTAGTTCGGCATGGAGTTTACTGGGATATACATTTTGGACGGAGACTTGCAACGGACCAATCAAATGTTAGGGAAATGTGTAAATATTTTTGTGCTGGAATTATATATATATATTCTTTATTTCCTCCATTTATGGAGAGCCAACATGTCAGACATGTATACCATATTTACATACATATTACCAATTACATTTAAACATTTACATAACATATAATACAAGTACGTGTATATGAGTCACAGTACAAGAAAATTACAAAAAAACAAATATTTTCAAACATGCATGATTACATTTGCAGGGTTCAGACGAATTAGGTTGTGAGTGTGTGGTTTATACAGTGCACATACATCGTGTAGTTGCGCACACTGAGCAGAATACGCCCGAATAATACTGGACAAATGCGCAGAATCATTTGGGACTACGCTGATCGAGCACCTAAATATAACTTGTCATCTTCAAACAGACTTACGCATGGCTGGACGTGTAATATGTGTCAATGTGTTAAGTAGCGTGCATGTAGTTAGTCCACATACAGTGCAACACATGGACACATATTACCACGAAATCATCTATTTCATCAGCATTACTGAGTTGGATGCTACTGCTGGGGTCACCGGACAGCAACACTATTGTTCGGTTAACATGACTAAGTGCATTAACGCACCGTGATATGTTGGGCTGAAATTTCTGATTTAGTTCATGAGTCAATAGTGCTCTGTAAAGCATACTTTGTGGGCAGAAATTAATATAGTGGTCAATTAATTCCACATTCTCACTGTCACATCGTAAGCATGTACCAGTATCATCAATTCTAGCCACCATTTGAATCACTGATCTACACTGTTTCTTGCATTGAACATGTTTGTTACTAAAATACCATAATCTATGCGGTTCTATAGCAGTGTGAATGTCTTTAAAGTTGCTAAAGCCGCTGCTTGAAGTACGCTCACTCCACAATTCATGGGACGTGTTTTTTGTTTTTTACCCTAGATCTAACAATGTGTTTCCACGTGTCTTTCCCAGTGAATGTTCCATGGATCATGAACGTGTCGAGTATATGTTTGCAGTTATATTTGACCAATAACCGACATACATCCGGAATAAATCCAGTAGCTCTATCAGGGGCCGAGTAATACGTGCACAGCCGTATCAGAAACATTTTCCTTAAGGCACAGTCATTTTTAAGACGGCACATCTGACCCAAGAAAGATAATTTTCGATTGTCTAGTTCTGCTTCTAAACGATGCGACCCCAGTAAGCTTAGTGCAACGTCCGTTCGTGTTTGTACGGGGAGGCCCTGTATTAGTTTCACACAAAATCTGTGAGCACGTTCCAGGTTAAGCATATGCTGGTCACACAGATTATTCCAGAACTCCGCCCCATATAGCGCCCTGGGGAGAACGACTGTCATATAAAGTTGTTTACATGTTAGGGCACTGAGACCACATTCATCTACAAAACCAGACATTATAAGACTAAAGAATGTGCCTTTCAGTTTCTTGCACGCGTCTGTAATAGTAGGTCCAAGCTTGGAATACTTATCACAAAGATTACCAAGATGTGCATACTTCTCAGCTTCCATCACTGTGTTTGGACCTAATTGCCATTTTCTTCCTGACTGCTGATAGTGATACTTAGACTCATTAAATACAACCACTGCACACTTTGAAGGATTATATTCGTAGCGCCATTTACACGAGTATTTGTAACACCTTTCCATCAACTCGTCAAGTCCATGCTTAGAAAGCGAAATTAACACCATATCATCCGCGACCGTTGGGCAACAGAACGAGTGTCCATTAAGTCGAAACCCAGCGTTAGATTTTACCAAGTCAACTAACAAGCTGTCAATATAACACAACTATGTGAAAGGGGAGATTACTCCGCCTTGACGCGAGCCCTGTAGTACGGAGAACTGTGTAAACTCGCGACCACTTTCCAGAGTTGGGAATGTATTCCCATTGTGTATAGTATGTACAGGAGCCCATCATGCCATGTACGGTCGAATGCCTTCTGGATGTCAAGGAAACAGACAATGAAACAGACATATAACGGGCTATGTTGTTCCGCAGGAACAGCAATACACTCTTGTAACAAATATGACGTCATATTACAGCCTAACTGTTTTTGAAACCCGCCCTGAAGGCAGCACAATGGGTTTGTTAACGCCTGTTCACACTTTTGTAGAATAATGCGCTCTTATAGTTTCAGTATACACGACGACAATGTAATGGCACGGAAGTTATCGGGGTCGTCTTTTCTCTTATTACCACCCTTGTGTAATGTTATTATGACCCCTTTCTTCATAGAGTCTGGGATGTACGCGTTGTTGAACATCAGTGAAAATAACTTGACCAACACACCATGTAGTTTATCTCCACCAAACATAAGGTGTTCATAGTAAATTCCATCCAGTCCACACGACTTTCCTGTTTTGCAATGTTTTAATGCGGAAACAACAGTGTCACTGGTTATTAATTCCGTACACGAATCATGTGCGGATTCAGGGGGGCGGGGGGGGGGGGGGGGGGCCCTAAAATTCGCCGAGTAAAGATTTTTTACAAGTTACAAGGCACGTTTCATGCCAAGTGCCATGTTTTCCATGCATTTTTCGGTCGTTTTCTTATTGTTTCAAAATTTAAACGTTTTCAATCAAAAATCATGTCTAAACATGCTGTCATATTTTTGCTCCAAAATGCGCCAGAACGCAGGAAATGTGATGTAGATTTGCAAAATTTTCCTGGTGGGAATGCCCCCGGACCCCCCAAGCGCTATCTCGACTATTTTGCAATACTTGACTATATTATCGAACGAGCTTAGTATTGCAAAATAGTTACGCTCTAACCCGAAATCCTGGATCCGCGCCTGCGAATAATCATTGTTCACTCCCGATCGTATGCTATTCACTATGTATGTTATTTTATCACAGAACTTGTCATATTGTGGTCGCTTCGAGTCACTATATAAATTGCCGAAATAACGCCCCCATTGATGCACGATATCCTCTGGGTCACGATATACAGTGCCGCCAAATTTCATCTCGCCGCCTGCAGTACTAGGACGATTATTCCACCGCGACTTAACCTGCTTCCAGAAGAACGCGTCATCAACGCCCACCGCCGCATCTACGTCGTCATTTAGTTTCTGTAAATACTGGGCTGACAAATTCCGATGATAGCTGCGAAATGCTGATTTTTCACTTTTGTAGGCTCGGAAAGACGCATTATCACTTGCCCTGTGCCTGCCGTCTGCTATCCAATCGGATCGTTTTATTTTCATAAACAAATGTAGTGATTTAATAGCATAGTTCCAATACGGTTTAAGATAATGTCTGTATTTTGATTCCGGCAGCAGTTTCTCAGACAATATGTGTACATATTCTGTGATATATTTGTACAAATAGTCCGTTTCAAGTTGTGATGTGTAGCATTCTAGGTCAGACAGCATTAGGTTCAAATAATAACTGTATATTTATTTTACTTCCTGAGTAACGCGACTCCATTTGACCGGTTTATTTGTTTGAACAGATGTATGTATGTTACTAGATCCAGTGTCACTTGGTACGAAAAAGTTGCATATCACAGGCCTATGCCTCGACACATTTAATTCACTATCATCACAAATGTCACATGAAATTATTGTATCTAAACTTTCCACTGGGAATAATATATGGTCAATATTAGATTGATAATTACCACAGTATGTCACAAATGTGGAGTGAGCGCCCTTACATAGCGGCAGTGTCGTTACAGAACACATATTGTGGTCATTAATAAACGACTGTACATGTATGCCTCTGTAATCCATTTCTTTAGTGAAGTGATACCCTTGCAGGTGCGTGTGTGTGTCTCTCATCACAATTACATACCCCTGTGAGCTATATCTACTAATAGTTTCATGTAAGGAGTCATAAAAAGCTTTGAACGTATTCATTGGATGATTCTTACATGGGGCATATATCTGTAATAGAAACACAAACACGTTTCTGCTTACACGTACTTGTACGCCACATATTCTATCGTGTACGATATCTAATGGTGTAACTTTATTACTTAGATGTTTACTCCATAAGACGGCCACGCCCCCCGCCCCCCCCCCCACCCCCCCCCCCCCCCCCCCCCCCCCGCCCCCCCCCCACCCCCCCCCCCCCCCCCCCTTTCCGACGCTCCTGCCGCCAGCCGACAGATCAGAATCACATTTGCCATAGCTGTCATAGTTTTTGTGTATACTATTCAGGAAATGTAAGTCTTTTTCGAATAACCAATGTTCTACAATGCCACATATGTCTATATGTGTATTACATAATGATTCACTTAGATAAGATGCACTCAGATAAGATGCACTGGACAAAACACCAGTAACATTCCAGGTCATGATATTTAACTGCTCCATTGGCTGGCTACATGAGTATCGGAAAGGCCAGTGTCCCACCAACCTTTTTGGCGAGCGTATGGCGTGCTACCGTCAAAACGCACGTCACGCGCGTTCTGACGGTAGCCACCATTACTGCTATCCTGCTTGTTATAGTGATCCTTCAGACGTCCAGACCGATCAACGCTGTCTAGAAATTTAATTCGAGACATCCATAACCTACAAGTAACGTCCCTAGGCCAAAATCCAGGTGACGTCAGACGCTTGCAACGTTCATCTGCCTCTACGTCAAGTTTCACTATAACACGACAGCTGCGCTTCGCCTCAAATATCTTTACGTGTTTAACACGTACACCCCTACGTTTAACATATCCAGCAAACCCTCCTACAAAATACCCCCTGGATCTATGTTGTACATGTTCGGTGAAATCACCGTCATCATCATCCACATTATTGACAATATCTGTACACGCTACATTGATATTATTAGAACGCCCGGGCTTGGCGCCTGTGACACTAGGTTTATTATTACCAGTCTTTTTTCGAGCACCTGACATGAAGACAGGAATGTTCTGGGCATGCAAATACACATCATCATTACCCATATCTCCATGAGCGTTACCAGATCGAACAGGGCTCTCAGCCAATGTATCTGTCTGTGATACACTGGCTGAACATGGAATTCCAATATCGTCATAAATGTCTTTAAATGTAACTTTCTTATTGAGAGTTTGTGCAGAAGGAGCCAGTCTAACACATTTGTTTGTTGTTGAACATTTATATAGCACACCGTTATTATCGCTCGAGGCTACACACTGGCTGCAAATAATCGTCTGGGGCTGGCACGCCATTGTCCGCCAATGTCGGTAGACTAACGTCGAAGGTTTGTGCAAAAATATTATTGTTTTCATATATATTACCGATGTCTACTGCCATTAACGGCGACATGCCTGCCTCAGAAGATACACTACCGAACGGGTCATGCGTGCTAGAACTTGCATGGACAGTTTTGGGAGTAGTTGGCAGTGGTATGTCATTACTAACTGTTGATATGCCAATATCGACAAATAGAGTATCACGATCAGTACATGTCATATCTGCCCATGTCTTAATATCCGACACGGCATGGGCGTGACTAGTTTTAACACTGGGCTGTTTTGTCAAAGACTCAAACGCAAAATGCATATCGGAGACCTCACTTAATAGTTTATTTTCTAAGTTTAGCACTCGTCTGTCTAGTCGTGATATATCCGATAATTTATTACCGAAACTGCGTTGTTCAATCTCCGTGGATTCTGCTACCGAACGAACGTCCTGTCTCAGTTGCTTAATTTCACTCTTGATTCCGGAAACACCATTCGATTTATCAGTACTGAGGCAGTCTACGTTTTGTTTAACACTATTTAAATCACGCTTAATAGTTTCCACAGATTCCAATTTCAGTTTTAGCAAATCACTCTTTATGGAATGTAGTTGTTCTTTGAAATTGGATTTCAACGTTACATTTTCCTGCTTCAGGAATAGCACATCCGCTTGGAGAGCCGTCAATGACGTTCGTAGTAACTTCAGGTCGGCGTCAATCGAGGAGACGTCCGTCGTTTTTACGTTGACGTTGTTGCTTTCGCTCTTACGCCTGGGTTTTACAAAGCTGAGACAATCTTTGATATCATCGAAAGCTGCACCATCCAAAACGGAAACCAACATGTATACATCCTTGCTGAGCTTTAACGTCACGCTATCGCCATTGCGTGTCTTTTTGCGTTTTTTCAACTCAGTACTCGATGGGTATGTGTAGCTAGGCAATATCTTCCGTAACATGAGCTCCTAGGAAGATGTACTTACAAGAATTTTTCTTCTCAGAAATCACAAGAAATATATGGTTACTCCTCTACCCTGGGATAAGTACTCGAGAACACGGTTTCAGGGGCCAGTTTCACTAAACTTCGTACGACTAAAATGTTCGTAAGTGCAAATTTAGGATCGTCTGTAGATTCCAATTGATGGATTTACATTTATTGAGCATAGGCTGCAAAGGCAGCCTATGCTCAATAAATGTAAATCCAATAATTGTTTACAAGATAACATTGTTAATGTGAAATTTATAGACTATCATAATTTTGCACTTACGAACATTTTAATCTTACAAAGTTTAGTGAAACGGGCCCCAGAAGAGTACCCAATGAAGTGAATCATGATCAGAACAGTGTTCTGAAAGTCTAACTGAAGTTTTCATTTGTTATTTGTATTCTTTTAAGGTTGTGTCGATTTTCGTATGGAAGTCGCTGATTTTTATCAGAACCATGCTCTATGAGAAAATGGCGGGTATTTGCATCGTTGTTACATATAAAGTCTGTTAGTACCGCGTTCAGTGCCAGCACACCTCATGGACACTGTTTTTCAATTGAAAGTTTACCTGTTCAGAGTACTCGGAAGGTGGTTGAAATATGATTGAAATGCATCGTAGGTTATGAATACCATTGAATCACTATGTATATGTATTGGTGTACACTACAACTACCCGTCTATACAGACGTGTTTGTAGTTATTATTTCCATCCGCTCATTACCAGTTGATTTTATTCATCACATTCCAATATGCACAACTGCGACGGTATCTCATCCAAGGAAATGCTAGTATTTGGTCACGTGGCATATCACAGTACGTCTTTCTATTTACTAGTATATACAGGGTATGGAATCGCATGGATTAGTGTTTACACTGGATTAATGACGGCGCCCATGAGGTATGGGGTAAATCTTATTTTTCATCAATACGACTGCGGTTTCTTCCTTTTAATGATGACCATGTTCCAGCCGTTAACACTACGAGTCGGTCAATACTAAATTTAGCAGCATTACTTATGTAGTTAGTCTGAACATTCTCCAGTGAAATCTGAATCGGACATAATCGAACGTTGGTCCGATTCAAATTTATATGCAGAATGTTCCCAAGTATTGCAAACAAAGTCACATGTTATTTGAAGGCGGTTTGAACAAAATAACATTGTTGGAATAGACAAGAACGTTGCTTCTTCAGAAAAATAAGAAACAGAAACTGCAGTGAAATAATATATTGGTCAAAACGTTATCTCCCTTTCCTTGTTCGCAACATGTAAACACCAACAAACAAACAAACAAACAAACAATCAACGGTCGTTCTGGTTACAACAACAAATTCTTGCGTCGTTGTATTGTCGCCACACAGAGACCTAGACAATGGCATTTCAATTATCCATTAATAAAATGCATACATGTGTCCTGTAATATATAACTATGTAGTTCAAATACATCGGACGAATTGATTTAATATTGGTGTTTAACGGCCTATCAACAGCTAAGGTCATTTAAGGCCGGGCCAACGGGTTGGATTATCCCATGTAACATGTCCAGAACGAGGGAAATTCCCAAAATCAGAACCGAATATTTACAGAAAAAAATATATTCAACCTTGAAATTAGAATATCTCGACCTGGTGTCGGGTCCATTCCAAAATTTAGATTGGTAACGCCAACAGGTACTCTATTTGAACTGATACAGACCCATAAAACTGACTGCTGTTTGTGTGATAAAAGTGTGCTGTGTCGCAAATGTTCACCTGTGGTCCGTATGTCACATAGCATACGACGGTGACACGCTTGATGGCTTTTCGTACTTGTAAAGCAGTCTATGACACGGATTCGTTGAGCTAGCATCGTGGTAGTATATACGAATAGTCACCGGCTAATGAGGCGACGCAGAAATACTACAAACAAGTCTTATATGACCCAGTTTTTAAACTGACATAAAAGTCCAATCAATCAACAAAGAATACAACCACTGTACATATGCTACAGCGTAAAATCACTTGGCCCCTCCCACAAACAGTAGGATCAGTAATAATCTTAATACTTTTATAATGGGCAATAACCCAATTCAACTCCCAGATAACTAAAGAGCCAAAGATAAAAACGTACCTGAGGGCCAAACTAGGCAAATCGTGATTCCTATAAGGAAGAACTCATACCGTTAATTTACGCCGTCTCATTCGCCCGACCACCACCCACCCCACGCATGTACAATTAAAGAACTGTGTAGGTTATTGTGTGAATATGGAGTATGGTGGATGATGAATTGACTAAATGGAAGTTTACATCTGATAAATAAGATCACACAAAGAAACACATCTGAACGGATGGAGTGAGTGAGTGAATAGGGTTTAACGTCCGCTTTTCTGACATAGAGGTACAAGCCTCAGGGAGTCTACACGCAGACGGGTCAACGGGGTCGTGTCCCGTGTCCACCTGTCCAAGGGGGGTAAATCCCAACTTCAGAACTCAATATTTACAATCAAAATATATATTCAGTCCTGAAATTAGAACAACCTGATCTGGTGCCAGGCCCTCGCCACACCAGCATCATTTATCCCATCCCCTAAAAGTAATAGGATTAGTGCTAATCTTACTTTTATATATGGGGCATAGCCCGACTCAACTCTCACATACAAGAAAGCCAAAAATGTACATGAGGGCCAAATCCGGTATAGTGGGTTCCGGAAAGTATGAACCCAATCGTTAAGCCAGTTTAGTCGCCTTTTACGACAAGCAATGGCTACTGCAGCACTATTCTCAGGATCAGTTGATCCCGCCCCGGTGCCTGCACGGGGCAGCTGAACGGATGGAATGTTGCCCAAGTATTACTGAAATGACAGTAACCTTCCAGCTAACGATCAATGTGCAAATAAAATTTCTAGATGGTATACCGGACTTATGGTTGCAGCTTACAACAATAATGCAACTGGTATGGATGGATGAAAGTAGGGAATGACAAACGTTATATACGTCATTTATAGCATAATATGAATGGCAAGGATATATTTACATTATCTTTTGGATGGACCTTTGATGGCTCATATGTGAAGCAAGATGTAAACTATTGTCATAAATATTTATTGTATACATAAGTGATCACAAAAACAATGTTTATTACCCATGTTAATAAATTGTTCTACATGTACATATAATAAAACATATATAATTCTAGAACAAATACATGTATGGTCTTACCATCAGGTTCTTTTGTGACCAATACAGATTTATTTTTTAATGGTGTTCATCAGCCTATCAACAGCTAAGATCATTTTAGGCCAGGTTAATCGGATTGAATCACATATTTCACCTGTAGTGTACGGATGGGGCGCAGAGGTGGGGATCCTCAAATCAGAATTGAATATTTGCACTATATATATTCAGACCTGAAATCAGAATAATCCTGATCGGATGCCATGTCCTCGCCACACCAGAATCACTTGGCCCTCCCAAAAGCAGTAGGATCAGTAATAATCTTACTACTTTTATAACGGGCAATAACCCAATTCAACTTTCAGGTAACAAAAGAGCCAAAGATAAAAAAACGTACCTGAGGGTCAAACCAGGCAAATCATGATTCCTATAAGAAGGAACCCCTACAGGGGTCATACCAGTTATCCGGACAATCAGTTTATCGGACAAATGAAAATACCTGTTAATTAAGCGCATTATTTTGATCCGATATTGCAACGAATACATATAAGTCACACAGCTGCTTGCTGTTTCCATACCAGTGTGAAGAATTTTCCAAGGTAAACAGTTTAGTAAAATTTGCTGAAAACATCCAACTCTGTCCACAAATTGCTTACAACATCAAATGTCACGTGGGGGGATGGGGGGGGGGGGGGGGGGGGGGGGGGGGGGGGGGGGGGGAGGTGGGGGGGGGCACAATCGAGTGCGCCCATTACGTCATTGCCGAGTTTTTCTATAAATACAATAAATTCTATAAATATGGTGTTTTCCAAGAAGCGAAGGGCGACTGATTTTTCTGCTGAACTACACAATACTGTTTATGCTGGTTTACAGGCGATAAACTTATGATTGAATAGAAGTTATAAGACTATTATACGTTTGTCAGGATAACTGATTGTCAATGTTAATTTTGGGGCAATCTTAAGACTGATGATCTGATCCAATTTTAAGTGAGAAAGATGGCACATTTTGCTAAATAGTTTACATGCGCTGTGAAATCAAGAACCGAGGATTGTTCTGTGAAAATGTTATGCCTGTAGCTGCTATTTTAAGAAAAATATTATAAAAACACTGCCATTTTTGTCCGATAATCTGGAGGATCCCTGTACCATTAATTTACACTGTCACGTAACTACCCACGTGACCAATATGTACAAACATGCAGTCTCATTATCAACCTTGGTAATTCTAGGTTAGCGCTACTGGTAGCCACAATAGCCATTTTGTTATTAATATTTCTTAAAATATTTGAAGAAAAAAATACTTTGTACTTTAAATTATAGAACACATATTAAAATACGAGTACATTTGTATTTTTGATTGATTTTCCCCAAGTGATTTAGCTAATTATTTCAAAATCTATGTGCCAACCGAGTAATATAGTTGTTAAATCATATTCAATAAATAAGTATCTGTCTATAAACAATATATTCATTTTGTTGGGGAAAAAGGCTTTTCAATAAAGGTTTTCTGACAAAATGAATATAGACAGATACATGTATTTATAAATTGACAATGGATTAATGTCTAGTTATCAACAATGTTATAAAATGTTCTGTTGATGAGCAGACTATTGTAATGTCATAAAATGTTCTGTTGATGATTAGACTACTATAACGTCTATAGCATAAGCACATTTAAATACTCATCTATACTCGTCTAAACAACAACATACATTAGTACACAGACACTATTACAAGTTATGGTATATGACTAGCAATTACATGAATATCCTGGTTATGTATCACTTCAGTAATGTATACAAGGAAATAGATACAAAAGTGTGGCTCTGACTGTAGAAATGAGGCCTATGGGATTTACTATCAACATGATAATGTGTAGCTCATGATAAAATATATACACTCGTGTAGCATGATACTAATCCATATTGCTTGTTAGAAGCATGATGTGTGTTTCATTGATGGAATGGCGAACACTGCAGATCCTGATCAGACTGCACCCATTGCATCTACACTTTTCACAAAACCCATAAACCCCATTTCTCCAGTCACAGCCACAATTAAGATTTGAATACAGTTATGCTAATTCTTGCATAGGCGACTTCAACAAGAGGAATGCAGAAATGTGGCTTATCACATGGCAACCTGTAACCCATTTCATTCATAAATGTGTTTGTTTGTTTATTGGTGTTTAACGGCCTATCAACAGCTAAGGTCATGTAAGGCCGGGCAAACGGGTTCAATCCATTTTAACCTGCTGCATTGGGGGGGGGGGGGGCGGGTGGGGGGGGGGGTGGGGGGGGGGGTGGGGGGGGGATCCCAAAATCAGAACAGAATATTTACATCGAGAAACTGAAATGAGAATAACCTGACCTGATGCCAGGTCCATACCACACCAAAGTCACTTGGCCCCTCCCCTAAAATAGGATTACAAATAATAGTAATACTCATATAAGGGATAGAACCAGATTCAACTGTCATATACAAAATACCAAAGACGTATATGAGGGCCAAACCAGCTTCATACACACGTGTAATAACACTTGGTGCAAATTTGATTGGCTGGCCGCATCAACAGAATTAGGTATTCATATTATGCGCCAACGTTATGTCAAACAAATAAAATGAAGACGTTCCAAATAACAATCCATCCCCAATGGCGCGACAAATCAACGGTAAGTTGACGTCATCCTATTTTAAACTCATCCTATTTTAAACGTCATTAGCGGCGTTAGTAAAATCACTAAAATTGTTAAAATGAGCTCACATTTGGTAATACAAAGAACGGGAACCTATAATATGGCATATTTACAATTTATTTATTGCATAGTATTAAAACTATTTTTCTCGATGGAGATTTGCAACTCCATGGAAATAGTTGATGGCCTCTTCCCACTGAAATGTATCGGATATCTCCAGTTTTTCCGCTATTTGGAGTGTGAAGTCATGCGATAAACAGAATCTCAAACTCGTTTCCATTTGATACCAGATTTATGAAACTCGTCAGCAATTTTATGCACCTGACCAGAGGCTAGGTATATAAATTGCACGACTCGTTTCATAAATCTCATATCAAATGGACCCTCAATTTATGTATGTATATGTAGCTAGTCTCATGATTATCCCACCAAACGTTTACTGTGAGATAAGAAGTGTATTGTTAGTTGGGGGCATGACTGATGTTTCACTGATCAAACTGCAGATATGCGAGCTGATCTTGGTCTACATTGGTTATAAAGGGCATAAGCCCCCCATTTCTGCAGTCACACTTGTCTCAATATGATTATTTCCATGCCATTACTGGTAATTACAGTCTCAATGTTAGCAAACTGAAATAATAACTAGATGGACGCGGCCCGTATGCGGAAATGTGGTATTTGTGCACAAGTATGGAGTATTAAATATTATAGTGATCCTTCAAGGGATATGGAAGATATGCAAGAATTGGGAACATCCGGCGAACTTCTTAATGTGTGAAAAAAGTTCAAAGTTGTCATGGTCAAGGTCATATTAAGGGCAGCATGGATGTGTGGCATTTGTTCACAAGTTTGATGTATTGAAATATTGAATCCGTCAAGGGATATAGAAGTAATGACAGAATTGAGAAACTCCGGCAAACTTCTTAATGTGTGAAAATGTTCAAAGTTGTGAAGGTCGAAAGGTCAAGCTAATATTAGGGCAGCATGAATGTGTGGCATTTTTCCATAAGTATGCTGTGTTGAAATATTTAAGTAATCCTTCAAGGGATATAGAAGTTATGACAGAATTGACAAACTCCAACTTCTTATTGTGTGAAAATGTTCAAAGTTGTCAAAGTCAAAAGGTCAAGGTCATATTAAGGGCATCATGGGTGTTGGCATTTGTACACAGGTATGCTCTGTTGAAATATTTAAGCAATCCTTCAAGGGATATAGAAGTTATGACACAAATGAGAAACTTCTTAATATGCCAGACACACCGACCCACGAACACAGTCCAAACACTATATGCCTCTGGCTCTACTGAGACCGGGGCCTAAAAACATTAACCTAAAACTATAACCTGGACGCATGTACGCCTATGTGCTGACTATATCGCGCTGTCCGCAAACGGGCGAGACAAATAAATCCCAAATAGTGCTATTCCAAATACAGTGGGTTAATAATGTCAACATCTGCAGAATAATACCAAACACCATAGTCAATTATGTCACACGTGTGCTACTTGGTAAATAATAAGTCCTCATCATAATCGTCTTGTATAAGGTCTGCAGGTTCCTCGTATTTGCCCTGGGATTTTAATTCTTCCTTGATCCGCTCCTGTTCCGCTCTTATCTTTTTCTTCTTTTCCTGGATCTTTTTTAATCTGTAATTGATTGATCACATTAACTTCGATGCCAATTAAACCAAGTTCATGTACAGACGCTTGACTTGATAGAACCTGTCCATATTGTGAGAAATTGAACCACATTTTAACCATGATCAGGCAAGACTAGTATTATTTATTTACGGAAAGTGTATTATCGGGATCATACTTAGCACACCAGGATAGTAATCCACATTTTGCTTGCTGCATACTATGCATACATAGTGATAGTGAATGGGGTTGCCAGCAGGCAATTATATGTTTTCTAGCTCATCAGGTTATTTAAGGCCGGGTCAACGAGTTTAGTACTAAATCCCATATATAGATATGAGGTGGAAATGTGTTCATGAATGTATATGATCAACTAGAAATTGATCTTGTCCACACATGAATCGATCTGTGAAAAGAAAGGGAGACAAACATGTTTGTGTCTTGGTCTATGCATGTATGAAGTTTCATGAAAATATTCCAAAGGGTAATCGAGTAATGCTCCAGATATGAAATCAGTGTGATAAAAAAAAAACATGGAGGTAAGCCCAGCCATGAGTTGTCATTCTTGCGCGAGACACACCACATGTGTCAAGTTTCAGGGTATTTGAGTTACATGTATGTTCCGCACTCTTTTGGTTAACATTCCAAAGAGTATTTCAAGTTATGCTCCAGACACAAAAAAACAAGGGTATCGTTATCACTATGGTAATCCCCTCGGGCAGCCTTGGTCATAAAAATAAAATAAAATAATAACATTTTTTTATAGGCTACTATCATAGGAAATAAGTTATTGGAAATCTTTTCAAAATCAATCGGCTTCTTCATCTTGCCGTGATAAACATGTATACCGAATTTGGTTACGATTGGCTATAAAGTACAACTTGAGTTATTGTGTGGACAAGGATACAGAGTGGGGAAATTAAAAATGGCCGCCAAGGGGAGAAAAGTCATCAGATTTTTTTCTAAATCAATAGGCTTCTTCGTCTTGCCGTAAAATTTGGTTACGATTGGTGAAGTAGAACTTGTGTAATTGCGTGGACAAGGATACAGAGTTCAAAAATATAAATAGCTGCCAAGGGGATACAAGAGTGCCTAAAGGTCATAATATACGCCCGTCGAGGCAAGGCCAGTCAACAAGGGGAGATAACTCACTGAAAACTAATAGGGTTCTTCATCTTGACGTGATAAACATGTATACTGAATTTGGTTACGATGAGTCAGTAGAACTCGAGTTATTGCGTGGACAAAGATACAGAGTCTGAAAATTAAGAATGGTCGCCATGGGTAGGTAAGTCAACATCAATAGGCATCTTTATCTTGCCATGATAAACATGTATACCATTAAGTTACGATCGGTGATTTAGAACTTGAGTTATTGTGTGGACAAGGTTCTAAAGAGTGGGAAAATTAACAAGAGCTGTAGGAGAACAGCATAGCTCGACTACGAGGGTTGTCGATGTACACATAGCTTGACAAAGAAGGTGGCCGCGGCCCGCATAAAAACAGTAACCAAGGTTGACTAAAAACCTTAACCAAGGGAAATTAACTAAGTAATTCAAGGTTAATGTAGGTCAATGTCAGATATAGGTCGGGGGTTATTGATGTACATCACTAGGAGATGAAGTTTTCCAAGTATGGTTGCTGTAGGCCCAAGAGTATTGCATATACAAGCTTGACTAAAAACCTTAACCAAGGGGAAATAACTAAGTAATCCAAGGGTAAAAGTAGGTCAAGGTCGAATATAGGTCAGGGATTATTGATGTACATCACTAGGAGATGAAGTTGTCCAAGTATGGTTGCTGTAGGCCCAGGAGTATTCCATATATAAACTTGACTATAAACCTTAACCAAGTTTGAGAACAAACCTTAACCAAGGGGAAATAACTAAGTAATTCACGGTTAAATGTAGGTCAAGGTAAAATATAGGTCAGGGGTTATTGATGTATATCCCTATAATAAAAAGTTATCCAAGAATGGTGTCTGTATGCACAATAGTATTCCATCTACAAGCTTGACTAAAAACCTTAACCAAGGTTGACTAAAAACCTTAACCAAGGGGAATTAACTAAGTAATTCAAGGTTAAATGTAGGTCAAGGTGAAATATAGATCAGGGGTTATTGACGTACATCCCTACGGGAAAAGGTTGTCCAAGTATGGTGTCTGTATGCACAATAGTATTCCATGTACAAGCTTGACTAACAAGAGCTGTAGGAGAACAGCATAGCTCGACTACGAGGGTTGTCGATGTACACATAGCACAAAGAAGGTCGCTGCGGCTTGCATAAAAACCTTAACCAAGGTTGATTAACTAGATGGCCGCGGCCTGCATGTCGCGCCTTGTGGCGAGGCATGGACACTAAAAAAAGAGATATAGTATAACGAAAAACTTTAACCAAAATACTTAACCAAAAAACTTAACCAAAAAGTTTAACCGGACACACGTACGTACGCCAAAGTGCCGACTATATCACGCTTTCCGCAAGCGGGCGCGACAAAAACATTAACCAAAAACTTCAAAGTAATTTGACCTTGACATTGGGCACAGGGGCCGCACGGGAGGGTGGGGGGAGTAGAATGAAAATACAGATGATGATAAACACCCATGTGAAGTTTCAAGGTAATGGGCAAAGCAGTTGCAGAGATATAGTATAACGAAAAACTTTAACCAAAAAACTTAACAAAAAACTTAACCAAAAACTTCAAAGTAATTTGACCTTGACATTGGGCACAGGGGCCGCACGGGAGGGGGGTAGAATGAAAATATAGATGATGATAAACACCCATGTGAAGTTTCAAGGTAATGGGCAAAGCAGTTGCAGAGATATAGTATAACGAAAAACTTTAACCAAGAAACTTAACCAAAAACTTTAACCAAAAACTTTAACCAAAGAACTTAACCAAAAACTTCAAAGTAATTTGACCTGGACATTGGGCACAGGGGCCGCACGGGAGGGGGATAGAATGAAAATATAGATGATGATAAACACCCATATGAAGTTTCAAGGTAATGGGCAAAGCAGTTGCAGAGATATAGTATAACGAAAAACTTTAACCAAAAAACTTAACCAAAAAACTTAACCAAAAACTTTAACCAAAAAACTTAACCAAAAACTTCAAAGTAATTTGACCTTGACATTGGGCACAGGGGCTGCACGTGAGGGGGGTAGAATGAAAATATAGATGATTAAACACCCATATGAGTTTAAAGGTAATGGGCAAAGCAGTTGCAGGTGTATAACGAAAACTTTAACCAAAAAACTTAACAACTTAACCAAAAACTTTAACCAAAAAATTAACCAAAAATTCAAAGTAATTTGACTTGCATTGCAGGGGCTGCAGTGAGGGGGGTAGAATGAAAATAGTGATGAATAAACGATGTGAAGTTTCAAGGTTTAATGGGCAAGCAAAGTTGCAGATTATATATAACCGAAAAACTTTAACCAAGAAACTTAACCAAAAACTTTAACCAAAAACTTTAAACCAAAGAACTTAACCAAAAACTTCAATGTAATTTGACCTGGACATTGGGCACAGGGGCTGCACGGAGGTAGGGTAGAATGTATAAGATGATGATAAACACCCATATGAAGTTTCAAGATGATGGGCAAAGCAGTTGCAGAGATATAGTATAACGAAAAACTTTAACCAAAAAATCCAAAAAACTTAACCAAAAAACTTAACCAAAAACTTTAACCAAAAAAAACTTAACCAAAAACTTCAAAGTAATTTGACCTTGACATTGGGCACAGCATGCGCGTCGAGGGGGGTAGAATGAAAATATAGATGATGATAAACACATAGTGAAGTTTCAAGGTATAGGGCAAAGCAGTTGCAGAGATATAGTATAACGAAAAACTTTAACAACAAACTTTAACCAAAAAACTAACTTAACAAAAACTTAACAAAAGAACTTAACCAAAAACTTTAACCAAAAAACTTAACCAAAACTTTAACCAAAGACTTAACAAAAACTTCAAAGTAATTTGACCTTGACATTGGGCACAGGGGCCGCACGGGAGGGGGGTAGAATGAAAATATAGATGATGATAAACACCATATGAAGTTTCAAGGTAATGGGCAAAGCAGTTGCAGAGATATAGTATAACGAAAAACTTTAAAACCAAAAACTTAACCAAAAAACTTAACCAAAAACTTTAACCAAAAAACTTAACCAAAACTTCAAAGTAATTTGACCTTGACATTGGGCACAGGGGCCGCACGGGAGGGGGGTAGAATGAAAATATAGATGATGATAAACACCCATGTGAAGTTTCAAGGTAATGGGCAAAGCAGTTGCAGAGATATAGTATAACGAAAAACTTTAACCAAAAAACTTTAACCAAAAAACTTAACCAAAAAACTTAACCAAAAACTTTAAACAAAGAATTTAACCAAAAACTTTAACCAAAAAACTTAACCAAACAACTTAACCAAAAACTTTAACCAAAGAACTTAACCAAAAACTTTAACCAAAAAACATAACCTTACAGCTTAACCAAAAACTTTAACCGGACACACGTACGTACGTACGTACACGTACGTACGTACGTACGTCAAACGGCCGACTATATCGCGCTTTTCGCAAGCGGGCGCGACAAAAACATTAACCAAGGGAAATTAAGTAAGTAATTCAAGGTTAAATGTAGGTCAATGTCAGATATAGGTCAGGGGTTATTGATGTACATCACTAGGAGATAAAGTTTTCCAAGTATGGTTGCTGTAGGCCCAGGAGTATTCCATATACAAGCTTGACTAAAAACCGTAACCAAGGGGAGATAACTAAGTAATCCAAGGATAAAAGTAGGTCAAGGTCAAATATAGGTCAGGGATTATAGATGTACATTACTAGGAGATGAAGTTGTCCAAGTATGGTTGATGTAGGCTCAGAAATATTACATATACAAGCTTGACTATAAACATTAACCAAGTAATTGAAGGTTAAATGTAGGTGAAGGTAAAATAAAGGTCAGGGGTTATTGATGTACATCCCTATGAGAAAAAGTTATCCAAGTATGGTGTCTGTATGCACAATAGTATTCCATCTACAAGCTTGACTAAAAACCTTAACCAAGGTTGAGTAAAAACCTTAACCAAGGGGAATTAAGTAATTTAAGGCTAAATGTAGGTCAAGGTCAAATATAGGTCAGGGGTTGTTGATGTACATCACTAGGAGATGAAGTTGTCCAAGTATGGTGGGTGTAGGGCCAGTAGTATTCCATATAGAAGGTTGACTAAAAACCTTAACCAAAAGGAATTAAGTAAGTAATTGAAGAGGAAATGTAGGTCAAGGTCAAATATAGATCAGGGGTTATTGATGTACATACCTATGAGAAAAGGTTGTCGAAGTATGGTGTTTCGATGCACAATAGTATTCAATGTACAAGCTTGAAAAAAAAACTTAACCAAGGTTGACTAAAAACCTTAACCAAGGGGAATTAAGTAAGTAATTCAAGAGGAAATGTAGGTCAAGGTGAAATATAGATCAGGGGTTATTGATGTACATCACTATGAGAAAAGGTTGTCCAAGTATGGTGACTGTATGCACAATAGTATCCATGTACAAGCTTGAGTAAAAAGCTTAACCAAGGTTGAGTAAAAACCTTAACCAAGGGGAATTAACTAAGTAATGCAAGGTTAAATGTAGGTCAAGGTCAAATATAGGTCAGGGGTTGTTGATGTACATCACTAGGAGATGAAGTTGTCCAAGTATGGTGGGTGTAGGGCCAGTAGTATTCCATATATAAGGTTGACTAAAAACCTTAACCAAAAGGAATTAAGTAAGTAATTGAAGAGGAAATGTAGGTCAAGGTCAAATATAGATCAGGGGTTATTGATGTACATCCCTATGAGAAAAGGTTGTCGAAGTATGGTGTCTGGATGCACAATAGTATTCAATGTACAAGCTTGAAAACAAACCTTAACCAAGGTTGACTAAAAACCTTAACCAAGGGGAATTAAGTAAGTAATTCAAGAGGAAATGAAGGTCAAGGTAAAATATAGATCAGGGGTTATTGATGTACATCACTATGAGAAAAGGTTGTCCAAGTATGGTGTCTGTATGCACAATAGTATCCATGTACAAGCTTGAGTAAAAAGCTTAACCAAGGTTGAGTAAAAACCTTAACCAAGGGGAATTAACTAAGTAATTCAAGGTTAAATGTAGGTCAAGGTCAAATATAGGTCAGGGGTTATTGATGTACATCATTAGGAGATGAAGTTATCCAAGTATGGTTGGTGTAGGGCCAGGAGTATTCCATCTACAAGCTTGACTAAAAACGTTAACCAAGGGGAATTAAGTAAGTAATTCAAGAGGAAATGTAGGTCAAGGTCAAATATAGATCAGGAAATGTACATCACTAGGAGATGAAGTTGTCCAAGTATGGTGGGTGTAGGGCCAGTAGTATTCCATATATAAGGTTGACTAAAAACCTTAACCAAAAGGAATTAAGTAAGTAATTGAAGAGGAAATGTAGGTCAAGGTCAAATATAGATCAGGGGTTATTGATGTACATACCTATGAGAAAAGGTTGTCGAAGTATGGTGTCTGGATGCACAATAGTATTCAATGTACAAGCTTGAAAAAAAAACCTTAACCAAGGTTGACTAAAAACCTTAACCAAGGGGAATTAAGTAAGTAATTCAAGAGGAAATGTAGGTCAAGGTCAAAATATAGATGAGGGGTTATTGATGTGCATCACTAGAGATGAAGTTGTCCCAAGTATGGTGGGTGTAGGGCCAGTAGTATTGCATATACAAGCTTGACTAAAAACCTTAACCAAGGTTGACTAAAAACCTTAACCAAGGGGAATTAACCAAGTAATTCAAGAGGAAATGTAGGTGAAGGTCAAATATAGATCAGGGGTTATTGATGTACATCACTAGGAGATGAAGTTGTCCAAGTATGGTGGGTGTAGGGCCAGTAGTATTCCATATACAAGGTTGACTAAAAACCTTAACCAAGGCGTGACGGTGATGCCGACGCCGACGCCGGGGTGACAACATAAGCTCTACTTATTCTTCAAATAGTCGAGCTAAAAACCTTAACCAAGGTTCACTAAAAACCTTAACCAAGGGGAATTAACTAAGAAATTCAAGGTTAAATGTAGGTCAATGTCAAATATAGGTCAGGGGTTGTTGATGTACATCACTAGGAGATGAAGTTGTCCAGGTATGGTTGGTGTAGGGCCAGGAGTATTCCATCTACAAGCTTGACTAAAACCCTTAACCAAGGGAATTAACTATGTAATTCAAGGTTAAATGTAGGTCAAGGTCAAACAAAGATCAGGGGTTATTGATGTGCATCCCTATGATAAAAGGTTGTCGAAGTATGGTGTCTGGATGCACAATAGTATTCAATGTACAAGCTTGAAAAAAAACCTTAACCAAGGTTGACTAAAAACCTTAACCAAGGGGAATTAAGTAAGTAATTCAAGAGGAAATGTAGGTCAAGGTCAAATATAGATGAGGGGTTATTGATGTGCATCACTAGGAGATGAAGTTGTCCCAAGTATGGTGGGTGTAGGGCCAGTAGTATTGCATATACAAGCTTGACTAAAAACCTTAACCAAGGTTGACTAAAAACCTTAACCAAGGGGAATTAACCAAGTAATTCAAGAGGAAATGTAGGTGAAGGACAAATATAGATCAGGGGTTATTGATGTACATCACTAGGAGATGAAGTTGTCCAAGTATGGTGGGTGTAGGGCCAGTAGTATTCCATATACAAGGTTGACTAAAAACCTTAACCAAGGCGTGACGGTGATGCCGACGCCGACGCCGGGGTGACAACATAAGCTCTACTTAATTCTTCAAATAGTCGAGCTAAAAATTTTTTTACCATTAACCGAAGGTTCTACTAAAACCTTACAAGAATAATTAATTTTCTAGAAATTCAAGGTTAAATGTTAGGTCAATGTCAAAACAAATATAGGTCAGGGGTTGTTGATGTACATCACTAGGAGATGAAGTTGTCCAGGTATGGTTGGTGTAGGGCCAGGAGTATTCCATCTACAAGCTTGACTAAAACCCTTAACCAAGGGAATTAACTATGTAATTCAAGGTTAAATGTAGGTCAAGGTCAAACAAAGATCAGGGGTTATTGATGTGCATCCCTATGATATAAGGTTGTCGAAGTATGGTGTCTGGATGCACAATAGTATTCAATGTACAAGCTTGAAAAAAAACCTTAACCAAGGTTGACTAAAAACCTAACCAAGGGGAATTAATAAGTAATTCAAGAGGAAATGTAGGTCAAGGTAAAATATAGATGAGGGGTTATTGATGTACATCACTATGAGAAAAGGTTGTCCAAGTATGGTGTCTGTATGCACAATAGTATCCATGTACAAGCTTGAGTAAAAAGCTTAACCAAGGTTGAGTAAAAACCTTAACCAAGGGGAATTAACTAAGTAATTCAAGGTTAAATGTAGGTCAAGGTCAAATATAGGTCAGGGGTTGTTGATGTACATCACTAGGAGATGAAGTTGTCCAAGTATGGTTGGTGTAGGGCCAGGAGTATTCCATCTACAAGCTTGACTAAAAACGTTAACCAAGGGGAATTAAGTAAGTAATTCAAGAGGAAATGTAGGTCAAGGTCAAATATAGATCAGGAAATGTACATCACTAGGAGATGAAGTTGTCCAAGTATGGTGGGTGTAGGGCCAGTAGTATTCCATATATAAGGTTGACTAAAAACCTTAACCAAAAAAGTAATTGAAGAGGAAATGTAGGTCAAGGTCAAATATAGATCAGGGGTTATTGATGTACATACCTATGAGAAAAGGTTGTCGAAGTATGGTGTCTGGATGCACAATAGTATTCAATGTACAAGCTTGAAAAAAAACCTTAACCAAGGTTGACTAAAAACCTTAACCAAGGGGAATTAAGTAAGTAATTCAAGAGGAAATGTAGGTCAAGGTCAAATATAGATGAGGGGTTATTGATGTGCATCACTAGGAGATGAAGTTGTCCAAGTATGGTGGGTGTAGGGCCAGTAGTATTGCATATACAAGCTTGACTAAAAACCTTAACCAAGGTTGACTAAAAACCTTAACCAAGGGGAATTAACCAAGTAATTCAAGAGGAAATGTAGGTGAAGGTCAAATATAGATCAGGGGTTATTGATGTACATCACTAGGAGATGAAGTTGTCCAAGTATGGTGGGTGTAGGGCCAGTAGTATTCCATATACAAGGTTGACTAAAAACCTTAACCAAGGCGTGACGGTGATACCGACGCCGACGCCGGGGTGACAACATAAGCTCTACTTATTCTTCAAATAGTCGAGCTAAAAACCGTAACCAAGGTTCACTAAAAACCTTAACCAAGGGGAATTAACTAAGAAATTCAAGGTTAAATGTAGGTCAATGTCAAATATAGGTCAGGGGTTGTTGATGTACATCACTAGGAGATGAAGTTGTCCAGGTATGGTTGGTGTAGGGCCAGGAGTATTCCATCTACAAGCTTGACTAAAACCCTTAACCAAGGGAATTAACTATGTAATTCAAGGTTAAATGTAGGTCAAGGTCAAACAAAGATCAGGGGTTATTGATGTGTATCCCTATGATAAAAGGTTGTCCAAGTATGGTGTCTGTATGCACACTAGTATTCCATGTACAATCTTGACTAACAAGAGCTGTAAGAGAACAGCATAGCTCAACTACGAGGGTTGTCGATGTACACATAGCTTGACAAACAAGGTGGCCGCGGCCTGCATAAAAACCTTAACCAAGGGAAATTAACTAAGTAATTCAAGGTTAAATGTAGGTCAGTGTCAGATATAGGTCAGGGGTTATTGATGTACATCACTAGGAGATGAAGTTTTCCAAGTATGGTTGCTGTAGGCCCAGGAATATTCCATATACAAGCTTGATTAAAAACCTTAACCAAGGGGAAATAAGAAAGTAATCCAAGGATAAAAGTAGGTCAAGGTCAAATATAGGTCAGGGATTATTGATGTACATTGTACATCACTAGGATATGAAGTTGTCCAAGTATGGTTGGTGTAGGGCCAGGAGTATTGCATCTACAAGCTTGACTAAAAACCTTAACCAAGGAGAATTAAGTAAGTAATTCAAGAGGAAATGTAGGTCAAGGTCAAATATTGATCAGGGGTTATTGATGTACATCGCTATGAGAAAAGGTTGTTCAAGTATGGTTGCTGTAGGCCCAGGAGTATTGCATATACAAGCTTGACTAAAAACCGTAACCAAGGGGAAATAACTAAGTAATCCAAGGGTAAAAGTAGGTCAAGGTCAAATATAGGTCAGGGATTATTGATGTACATCACTAGGAGATGAAGTTGTCCAAGTATGGTTGCAGTAGGCTCAGGAGTATTCCATATACAAGCTTGACTATAATCCTTAACCAAGGGGAAATAACTAAGTAATTCAAGGTTAAATGTAGGTGAAGGTAAAATATAGGTCAGGGGTTATTGATGTACATCCCTATGAGAAAACCTTAACCAAGGTTCACTAAAAAGCTTAACCAAGGGGAATTAACTAAATAATTCAAGAGGAAATGTAGGTCAATGTCAAATATAGATCAGGGGTTATTGATGTACATCCCTATGAGAAAATGTTGTCAATGTATGGTGTCTGTATGCACAATAGTATTCCATGTACAAGCTTGACTAAAAACCTTAGCAAGGTTCACTAAAAATCTTAATCAATGGGGAATTAACTAAGTAAGTCAATGTTAAATGTAGGTCAAGGTCAAATATAGGTCAGGGGTTGTTGATGTACATCACTAGGAGATGAAGTTGTCCAAGTATGGTTGGTGTAGGGCCAGGAGTATTCCATCTACAAGCTTGACTAAAAACCTTAACCAAGGGGAATTAACTAAGTAATTCAAGAGGAAATGTAGGTCAAGGTCAAATATAGATCAGGGGTAACTGATGTACATCCCTATGAGAAAAGGTTGTCCCAGTATGGTGTCTGTATGCACAAGAGTATTCCATCTACAAGCTGGACTAAAAACCTTAACCAAGGTCGACTAAAAACCTTAACCAAGGGGAATTAGCTAAGTAATTCAAGGTTAAATGTAGGTCAAGGTCAAATATAGGTCAGGGGTTGTTGATGTACATCACTAGGAGACGAAGTTGTCCAAGTATGGTTGGTGTAGGGCCAAGAGTATTCCATCTATAAGCATGACTAAAACCCTTAACCAAGGGGAATTAAGGGGAATTAACTAAGTAATTCAATAGGAATGTAGGTCAAGGTCAAATATAGATCAAGGGTTATTGATGTACATCCCTATGAGAAAAGGTTGTCCAGGTATGGTGTCTGTATGCACAATAGTATTCCATGTACAAGCTTGACTAACAAGAGCTGTAGGAGAACAGCATAGCTCGATTACGAGGGTTGTCGAGGTCAAATATAGATCAGGGGTTATTGATGTACATCCCTAGAAGAAAAAGTTATCGAAGTATGGTATCTGTATGCACAATAGTATTCCATCTACAAGCTTGACTAAAAACCTTAACCAAGGTTGACTAAAAACCTTAACCAAGGGGAATTAACTAAGTAATTCAAAGTTAAATGTAGGTCAAGGTCAAACAAATATAGGTCAGGGGTTATTGATGTACATCCCTATGGGAAAAGGTTGTCCAAGTATGGTGTCTGTATGCACAATAGTATTCCATGTACAAGCTTGACTAAAAACCGTAACCAAGGTTGAGTAAAAACCTTAACCAAGGGGAATTAACAAAGTATTTCAAGGTTACAGGTAGGTCAAGGTCAAATATAGGTCAGGGGTTGTTGATGTACATCACTAGGAGATGAAGTTGTGCAAGTATGGTGGGTGTAGGGCCAGGAGTATTCCATATACAAGCTTGACTAAAAACGTTAACCAAGGCGTGACGGTGACGCCGACGCCGGGGTGACTACATAAGGTCTAACTCGAATAGTGGAGCTAAAAATGGCCACCAAGGGGAGATAAGTCATCGAAATCAAAAGGCTTCTTCGTCTTGACGTGATAAACATGCCGAATTTCGTTTCTATCAGTGAAGTAGAAGTTGAGTTATTGCGTTAAGATACAGAGTGTGAAAATTAAAAATGGCCGCCAAGGGGAGATCAGTCATCGTAAATTTTTCAAAATCAATAAACTTCTTTGTCTTGCCGTGATAAACATGTAAACCGAATTTGCTTACGATCGGTGAAGTAGAATTCTTGCGTGGACAAGGATACAGAGTGCGAAAATTAAAAATGGCCGCCAAGGGAATATAAGTCATAAAAAAAATTGTAAATCAATAGGTTTCTTCATCTTGCGTTGATAAACATGTAAACCGAATTTGATTACGATCGGTGAAGTAGAACTTGAGTTATTGCGTGGACAAGGATACAGAGTGGGAAAATGAAAAATGGCCGCCAAGGGGAGAAAAGTCATCGGAAATTTTTGAAAATCTTCGTCTTGCCGTGATAAACATGATACCGAATTTGGTTACAATCCGTCAAGTAGCACTCTAGTTATTGCGTGGAAAAGCTGTGCCCGCCCGCTATGCCCGCCCGCTATGCCCGCCTCTACGAATTTAACTTCCCATAGGACTCTTTTTTGCAATAAAATCAATATCTGACGGAATCGCATCAAATAATTTTTTTGGGGAGGGTGACTTTTTTGTTATTGATGAAAAAGGTTCGTCGGCAGCAAATCGTGGAACAGACAGTAGTCAGTATCTTAGTTTGTTTGTTTATTAGTGTTTAACGGCCTATCAACAGCTAAGGTCATGTAAGGCCGGGCAAACGGGTTCAATCCCATTTTAACCTGCTGCATTGGGGGGGAAAATCCCAAAATCAGAACGGAATATTTACATCGAGAACAAATATATTCAGCCCTGAAATTAGAATAACCTGACCTGGTGCCAAGTCCATACCACACCAAGTCACTTGGCCCCTTCCCCTAAAATAGGATTACGAATATCGTAATACTCACATAAGGGGTATAACCAGATTCAACTGTCACATACAAAATGCCAAAGACGTATGTGAGGGCCAAACCAGGTCTCCAGTCGGGATTCCGGTAATGATGAACCCCGATCATTAAATTACCCATCGCGTGCTCCCACCTGCCACCCACTAGTATCTTAGTAACACATGAGTATGCCCCTACCATATTAGGCCACAAAATGAGAAACTGTTGATGAAAACAAAAACAACAAGAAATGCGTCTGTCGAACGCGGATGCCACCTGCAGCATATTTGAGAAACTGTGACAAAGTGGTTAACCGAAAAGTGTGACGGACGGACAGACGGACAGACAGACGGTCCAAACACTATATGGCACCTGTTTCTTCGAAACCCGGTGGCATAAAAATTGTGATACAGTGATCAGGTTATGGTCAATTCATAATAATGCCAATGGTGTTATAAACGTGTTGCATATTTACATTTGTATCAAGTGACTGAATATTAAATTACTATTTCCTTGATTTTGACGTTGTGACAATATAAAGAAATAAGTTTTTGAAATAAATGACCACAGACGTATGTATAATGGAAGTATGTACTCATGAATCTTCTGATGGAAGGAACTTTGAGAGCAAAACACTATGTATATTGCATAGGTTGCACAATGCTATTCCACTAACCTGTAAAATTCCTCCCTTTCTCTCTCGTCTAATTCAGTGGTAATGTAAGATAGTGTGTTCTCTATTCTTGGAATGATTACTGAAATACATGTAACATTGCTGGATAAGCAAATACCTTCAGAAGAAATCCGTAACAATGATGGTGTACCCTTTAAAAACTTTAAGCAAACTGAAAAATAAATCTAACTCCACTTTCTCAGCCAATTTACCTTGACCTTGAGCACACAGACAACATGGATGGACTCTAGAATGAAATTATGGATGATAACAAATAAGTAACAGTATATGAAGTTTCAAGCCAATCCGACATACTGAAACAGAGATAGTAGGTTAGGTGTATGTAGCAACTTCAATGTGAATCTCTGACAGACAGACGAACAGTGTGAACAACATGTAGCCCAGATTTATTTTTGGGTATATAATAAACATTTGTGTGTATGTAAATTCTGATAAAACTGCAACTTTTCATAGTGCGAGTATGCATATTTTTATTGTTTATTTGTTTTTAGTCACTTTATCCTTGATAAGTGACTCCTGTTCTTAACTGCATAACACCTCGAATTTCGTTCAGGAACATTGTTCTATGAAGAGATCACCCAAATGGATATGTTTTCCTATTATAAGAATATCCTTGTGTAGTTGATCTCGGAAATTAATATTTATGAGGGAGCACTGAATATGCATATTTATTTTTCTCCGTGATTGAGCACCAAAACATTATGCCAGATCCTACCATCTAGACATCCTGGGAATGTGGGGTGGGAGCCAATCTTACCGTGTTCTATTGCATTAACTCTTCTGTTTGTGACTTTTATAACCTCGTCCAGTGTGACAAATGATGTCTGTAGGGATGCAAGTTGCACAAGCAGTTCAACTGCCTTGGCATAGTTTTTCTTCAATCGGTCAATCTGCTGACCGCCGCGGGATAGACCAGTCAACTCATAGCTGTCCACTCCATCCTGGAAATGCTCAAATATGGGCAACTGTACACCTGGAATGGTTGAAGTACGTGAAAGTGTCTACCTGCAATGGTCAGCTAGGTCACTGACTGACTGATTGATTGCCATTCAATGTTCATTTACATAGTGTTTAACAAGGTCATGTAGACATCTACAGATCGGTCATTCGTTACAAATAGTCTGCCCACTATATTGGGGGAAATTGCATCTTCACATGATCATTTAGCTAACCTCTTCAAGCCTATAGACCATAAAACCAACAAAGGCAAAGACTGAAGATCCAGATACGACATTCAACAGGAACTTGTCATATACAGGCAGGAATGCACCTTATGGAGGAATTCTGAAGGTTTAACTACATGTACAATTACAACTAGAGAAAGTGAGCAGGGGCTCATGTATACCCCCAGCCGCCATATGGACCGACAAATAAAAACTTTAACGCAAATATTAAAAAAAAAAATTAAACACAAATTTCTAAGTAATTTGACTTTGAACATAATGCGTGGTATGAAAATATGGATGATGATAAGGAAGTATATGAAGTTTACAGTCAATCCGACATACCGTTGCAGAGATAATGGGTAGCCGAAAACTTTAACGCATATGTTACGGACGCAAAGTAATTTAACATTGACCTTGGACATGAAGGCCGCATGAGTGTGGTATGGAGTGAAAGTATGGATGATGATGATAAGGAAGTATATGGAGTTTGAGGTCAATCCAACTTACGGTTACAGAGATAATGGGTACCCAAAAACTTTAACGTGGAAAGACGGACAAACGGACGGAATTATGAAAACTATATACCCCTCGACATACTCTGTATGCCAGGGGTATAATAAAAGTCAATGAACGACAGTGTCCTGATCTACTATACCGGATGACTTCCCAGTAAGATATGAATCCTTAAGGCTAGATTCCTAGCATGCCATCCCATCCTCCGGAGAATGTGCAAGAGGACCAAGATGCACAATTAGTCAATTGTTGCAAATGTTATAAGATCCCTTTTGTCATCCAACAGCCCATAATCAACGTTACATTTTATTAGATACCAGGGTGCACATTGACCAAATACACAGTGATTTTCCAACTTGCTATATTTGACACTGATAGATCATGGTCAATCTGGATTTAACTAGATTAGTCAGTAAGCGAGGCTTACGGAATACGGCATGTGTCCATGTGCCCCTAAATATGTAAGGAAATAGAAGCTATAACATATTTCTCTGATGTTAAGTTTAGTGACGGACGCACGGACGGACAACCTGACTCCAGTATAAATAATACTTAATAATGTTTCACTTCTCGAATCATGTTGTGTGGCATTACCAACTACCATCAGTGTAATGATGCAGCCTAAGAGCCATGTTAAAATTGAACATTCATTAGCATAAATTATTACCTGAAAAATAGAATACAATCCTAGTGTATTTTTATATAACTAGAAATGAATGCCCCCGCTGGCAGCCAAAGAAAACGAGGCACATTTGAAAACACAGAGGGATTTGTTACAGCATGAAACCGGACCATCAGAGCATGGGCGTGTGAAATATCAAGCAGATGCATGCAAGGAAAGCAACATTATAAGACACTTACCCAAGTTTCGAAAGTACAAAGTATCACTGTATGTGACCGTGACCCTGGGCTTAGCGGGGGCAGCACGATCGTGGATTTTTCACAGGGCGGTAGAGGACCATTAAATCAATGTGTGTGTGAAATATCAAGCAGATAAGTGCACGGAAACATAAATTATAAGATATTTACCCAAGCTTTAAGGTTTCCAAGGCACCACGTATGTGACCTTGACCCTGGATGTAGCAGGTGTGGAACGATCGTGGATTTATCACAGACTGGTTGAGGACCATTAGAGCAATGCGTGTGTGAAATATCAAGCAGCAATTATAAGACATTTACTGGTACCCGAGCGTTAACTTTTTCAGGACAGATGGACATACAGACGACGGTAACACTATATGCACCCCTCACCAATTGGTGGCAGGGGCAAAACAAGTCATTATCCTGGTATTTTCCATGCTAGTGCCAGTCCTACCTGCAACATTGTCTTTCTTTGACCGGACTTTCAGCTGTGCCTTATTGACATTCTGCAGCACGACATGGTTAAAGTCACCCGTTGTAAACTTTGCCTCGGCCAAGGAAAACACAGACTCCTTCATCACGTCTCCCATTTTCATCTTGGTCTGAAGGAAATGTGACACACCATTAAGAAATAGTCCTCATGTGAAAGCGAACAGAGATCCTGGGCCTGAGTTTGTGAAGCTTGTACTAGGTTCTCATGCTATAGCTCAAGAAGTTTGATTGGTCAAGGTTGAGCAGCGCTCATTCTCAGCCAATAAAATTGCTTCATTTGGAGTATGGAGGGGCTTATAAAAACATTCTTAGAACGTAATTCGTTGTCATGACTTTTATTATGGAGAAACATAAAACCCTCCAAGAATTTATACTTGGGCCTAATCCTGCTGAATTTTTTTTCACTTCTTACCTCGATAATTTTTTTGAGAATCAATCGAAATCGATGCGTGAGTGCATCTGCTTTTTTCTTCAGCAAGCTGTGTCCTTTCTGTGCACCTTTAAGCCGTGCCTTCATGATGGCCATGGACCTGAAAATAACTAGATTGGTCAGTAAGCGAGGCTTACAGAATACCCCCGCGTGGGCCCAGGTACCCCTAAATATGTAAACATTTCCAAGTGTGTGGGCTTGTGACCTTGACTCTGGGCTTAGAGGGGGCGGCACGAACATGAATTTGTCACAGGGTGGTAGAGGTCCATTGGAGCAATGTGTGTATGAAATGAGAAGCAGATCTAGGGAAATAGAAGTTATAACCAAATTCTCTGATGTTAAGTTTAAAGAGACTAAGTATGTGACCTTGACCTCAAGACCAGCGGGGATTTGTCACAGCATGATAGTAGAGCCTTAGAGGAATGCATGCATGAAATATTAAAAATTAGAGATGAAAGAAATAGAATAAAAAATATGTAAAAAAAGAATCCAAATGTGTGGACTTGTGACCTTGACTCTGGGCTTAGCGTGGCCGGCACGAACGTGAAGCAGATCCGAGCAAGGAAATAGAAGTTATAACCAATTTCTCTGATGTTAAGTTTTGTAAAGAGACTAAGTATGCGACCTTGACCTCGAGATCAGCGAGGGATTTATCACAGCATGATAGTAGAGCCTTAGAGGAATGCATGCATGAAATATTAAGAATTTTCGATGAAAGAAATAGAAGTTAACTTATTTCTCTGATGTTAAGTTTTGTGAAGAGACTAACTATGTCACCTTGACATCAGCGGGGTTGGATGGTCATAGATTTGTCACAGCATGATAGTACAACCTTAGAGGAATGCATGTGTTAAATATTAAGAATTTTCAATGAAGGAAATACAAGTGAAATAGAACTTATTTCTCTGATGTTAAGTTTTGTAAAGAGACCAAGTATTTGACCTTGACCTTGGGATCAGCGAGGGTTGGATGGTCGTGGATTTGGCACAGCATGGTAGTAGAGCCTTACAGGAATCCATGTGTGAAATATTAAGCATTTTACATGAAGGAAATAAAAGTTATAACATATTTCTCTGATGTTAAGTTTTGTAAAGAAACTACAGTACACATTTTTTCCTGTGGTCTTTTGTGACTGAGCCACCGCGGACATAATATATTTAAAGTGGTCGATCACAACGGGCATAGCCTACCTGTCCCCCGCGATCACTGTTTTAGGCAGTGGGATCGTGGTGACAGCATCCTCGGTCACTGTGCTGCACTGCCCGAACGTTATCACGGTGATTCGCCGTGGTCGTTCAAGGGGGATCACCGCGATTGCGTATCTACCTGTATAAATGCATGTACACATGTGTACAGTACTTTGGCAAAATAAAACATTTTTGTTTGTATGAGAAACCATGAATTAGTGATCGCGTGCGTGTTTATGTGTACGTGTGCATTCGTGCTTTGATGTAGCTAGAGTCGAACATAATGCTATATCACTATACTTTAAACTTGGGTCCCGTCTCTATATGACCTTAGCTGTTGCTGTCTGCTTGGGCGTTAAACCCATTCAATTTCCTTCCTTTATATGCCGCGTAGAAACGATAGTTAAGAACCTTAACTTTCATTTCCACCCCGTGAAGGAACGTGCATTTATTTTTCTAAAGTTAGGTTTCTTGGCCTGTCGATGCAATGAGACGAAAACGTTAATTTACATAAAATAAATAAATAACCATCGATTGCAAAATGTGATTATAATACTGTAGTATATACATTTTTTACACAGTAACTTCAAGTGCTGTTCGTCATGGAGCCGTAGACAAGAAGAAACAAAAATTAGCATCCCTTAGATGATGAACACGCATCGGGGGAAAAAACAACGCTAATTACCGTCCTTTCTCGGCCAATAAACAAACTTTATCATTTTGAATTATAGTTTCTACGTTTATTCGGCTGAACTCCAGCTTGTAACATGATGGAAATCGGTATGGTCAATTCCATTCAATCAAACTATGTACAAAGTAGTAACACAGTGATTTGTCGCATTTTGCTGAGTCATTCTGTCGTAAAACTCTTCAGAATATTTTACCGCATTTTTGCCAAGGAACAGCGCGGAATTACCGCAAATATCGTTTTGAATTATAGTTTCTACGTTTATTCGTTATCCAGCGTTTATTCGTTATACGACATTTTTTCGTTATCCAGCAAATGACCACGGGGAGTTTTGCGAGAGATTGCGGCAATATTCCGCACTAAAGTTAAATCGGTTGCGGCAATAACAAACAAGAGGGCCATGATGGCCCTAATTCGCTCACCTGACTCCATGAACACCAGAGGAGAATGTGACATTGAGTTCATGTGTTTTCAAAAAATTGTGCTATTTTTAGATGGCGGTCATCTTGGATTAAGCGATGACTCTCATTTTACAAAATCTGAAAATGCTTCACCCAGCATCGGCCATGTGGTTCCTGAGAAAAAGACGTTAAAAATCTTGAATAAATGGACCTTTTGGTGGCCATCATGGATGACATAATCATCCGATTCCGACAAATATTGCACCAGAGTGATCGCCTCATTGATACCTTCAATTTGATATATGACATCACCATATTCAGTCAAAAATAAAATTTGACCCCAATTTGACCCCACGGGCCACGCCCATTTTTGAACCCGGGGTCACCATTTTAACAACTTTCAAAGAGCAATGTACATCGATCATTCCTACCAAGTTTCGTCGAAATCCGGCTAACGGTTCATGAGAAGAAGATTTTTTAAGAATTTATGCTATTTTTAGATGGCGGCCATCTTGGATTAGCGATGACCTCCATTTTAACAAATCTGAAAAGGCTTCACCCATGGACCATAACTTTTAAGTTTGGCTACCATGGGCCAAGCGGTTAATGTGAAGAAGAATTTTGAAATCTCTAATAAAAGAACGACCGTTTGACATTTCGGTGGCCATCTTGGATGACATAACAATCCGATTTGGACAAAAAATGTACCAGAGTGATCGCATCATTGATACCTTCGATTTAATATATAACATGACCATATTCGGTCAAAAATAAAAGTTGACCCCACGGGCCACGCCCATTTTTGACCCTGGGGTCACCATTTTAACAACTTTGAAAGAGCATTGTACATCGATCATTCCTACCAAGTTTCGTCGAAATCCGGCTAGCGGTTCATGAGAAGAAGATTTTTTAAGAATTGATGCTATTTTTAGACGGCGGCCATTTTGGATTAGCGATGACCTCCATTTTAACAAATCTGAAAAGTTTTCAAACATGGACCATAACTTTTAAGTTTGGCTACCATGGGCCAAGCGGTTCATGTGAAGAAGAATTTTGAAATCTCTAATAAAAGAACGACCTTTTGACCTTTCGGCGGCCATCTTGGATGACATAACAATCCGATTTCGACAAAAAATGCACCAGAGTGATCGCCTCATTGATACCTTCAACTTGATAAATGAAATGACCATATTCAGTCAAAAATAAAATTTGACCCCAATTTGACCCCACAGGCCACGCCCATTTTTGACCCCGGGGTCACCATTTTAACAACTTTGAAAGAGCAATGTACATCGATCATTCCTACCAAGTTTTGTCGAAATCCGGTTGGCGGTTCTTGAGAAGAAGATTTTTTAAGAATTTGTGCTATTTTTAGATGGCGGCCATCTTGGATTACGTAATGACGTCATTTTAACAATTTTGTAATCCCCCTACCTAAGGACCATGACCATGAAGTTTGGTGACTATAGACCCAATGGTTACCGAGGAGAAGACGTTTGAAAATGTTCACGGACGACGGACGACGACGACGAACACATTACGGTAACAATAGCTCACATGAGCTTCGCTCAGGTGAGCTAAAAATAAGCGGGTTTTGCGGTGCCTGTAGCTGTATGTATTTTATATACATATACAATACCAAAGGCGACGTGAAAAATAACATGTAATATCGTACATTGGTACGAAAACCTTGCTTGCATATTTACCTGTAATGCATGCAGACATCACCGTGATACACGGTGACCGTCACCGGGAAACACCGCGAATCACCCTTAGGGCCTCGCTGGTTTCAGTCAGGGTGACCATTTTCAACGATCACGGTGACAATCACCGCGACTAATCGTCGACGTGTTTCACAGTGACATGTCCGCGCTGAGGACGATCGCGGGGATGGGTGGGTCGCGCACGGAAAATAAAACGTGTACTGTAAGTATTTGACCTTGGGATCAGCGGGGTTGGATGGTCGTGGATTTGGCACAGCATGGTACTAGAGCCTTACAGGACTGCATGTGTGAAATATTAAGCATTTTGGATAAAGGAAATAGAAGTTATAACAATATTTCTCTGATGTTAAGTTTTGTAAAGAGACTAAGTATTTGACCTTGACCTTGGGATCAGCGAGGGTTGGATGGTCGTGTATTTGGCACAGCATGGTAGTAGAGCCTTACAGGAATGCATGTGTGAAATATTAAACACTTTGGATGAAGGAAATAGAAGTTATAACAATATTTCTCTGATGTTAAGTTTTGTAAAGAGACTAAGTATTTGACCTTGACCTTGGGATCAGCGGGGGTTGGACAGTCATGGATTTGGCACAGCATGGTAGTAGAGCCTTATAGGAATGCATACATGTGTGAAATATTAAGCATTTTGGATGAAGCCAAAGGAAATAGAAGTTATAACAATATTTCTCTGATGTTAAGTTTTGCAAAGAGACTAAGTATTTGACCTTGACCTTGGGATCAGCGGGGGTTTGGACGGTCATGGATTTGGCACAGCATGGTAGTAGAGCCTTACAGGATTGCATGTGTGAAATATTAAGCATTTTAGATGAATGAAATAGAAGTTATAACAATATTTCTCTGATGTTAAGTTTAGTGACGGATGCACAACCTGACTCCAGTATACCCCCCACAACTCGTTGCGGGGGGTATAAATATGGTCACAATAACACCCATTCTGGCCGGGTCTCAGCTATAGAGATACAGATCATATAAAAGACAGATGAAATAGTGAAAGTCATCCGTATAGCTGAGATTATCCAAGCTAAATCTGAGGTGGCCCAAAAACAATCAACATGACCTCAATAGTTACAACTGTACAACAGTGTCGGCTAATTCTGCGCACCTAAGGCTTTCCAAACAAATTAATATGTCATTAACATCCCCATATTCAGTCAAAATTTCCTGAATATTCAAGGCAGTTCAGACGACAGGAATGTGCAGGTAAAATTTCATAATGTTCTAACATCAGTAAGTGACGTAAATTGTATGACATGCATGTTTGCAACGTCACATATTTTTTCTGCTAACGCTGCGCATCTGGTAGTGTAAACAAAATTGGCGAACTGCACAGGGTTCAATCTAGGCCAAAAATTTAGGAAGAAGTGACTTCTCCCTCCAGGCAAAATAGGGAGAAATGAGGGGAAATTAGGGAGAAGTGATCAAAATCATATTTTCCCTGATTGTTTCTCTTACTTATAGTTATCGCGTAACTGTATACATTAATAGTACAGTAGAAATTGACGAAGACCCAGACATTTTCGATAATAAGCAAGTTTGGGCTCAGATGAGTTCAATTGGGTGTGCTGTTACTCAGGAAAAAATTCCCCGAAATTCCCACCTGGGGAAAGTGCCTAATTTGCATAAATCCAAGATGGCCGCCATGAATATATGTCAAGGGCTAGAACTTTGTATTGGATTGTGCTAGAAACACGAATTTGGTGTCTATACCAATGTTTTGGCATACTAGGAATTCAATAAAACCATGTCCAATGGTGTACGACTTTAATAATGTGACAACAAATTCAAAATGGCTGCCAATTTCACCAAAATATAAAAATCGAGCAAAGTGTTTGATTGGATTATGGTAGATGTACAATTTTGGTGACCATACCCATGTTTTGCCATATGAGGAATGCAATGGAATCATTTCCAGTGCTGTCCAGCTATAGATATCCAATCAAGGTCCAATATGGCCACCATTTATGTCGCTATTTTCATAAAATTGGCGATAAATACAATGGAAAAGTGCCACATATGCAATAATATGGTTCTGATGACTAGTACACTAGCCACTATGAGTCGTAGCCTTCAATTAGGACTAACACGAAATACAATATTTCAGAACCCATGTTCACATCCAAGTTCCAACACTAAACATGTGGATGTGACTGAGTAATGGGGTTTATCGGAATTGTGACTAGTCTAGATCTTGATCAAATACCACACTCCTGTAGCCTGATGACAATTGTATTCCTTGTCAGAAGCATGACTTGTGTTTTGTTCGGTTGATATAATGGTGACCAGTGCAGAATCTGATCAGACTGTGCAGATGCACAGGCTGATCTGAATCTACAATGGTCGCAAAATCCATAAACCCTATTGTTTACACATGTGGATGTGACTGAAGAAATTGGCTGATGTGTCATGAGACCTGTTGGCCCCAGCTCGGCTTACATGTCTGCAGTCTGATCGGAGTCTACACTGTTTGTCATTTAGTCAATGAAACAAGACACCATGTACATTATCTGGCAAACTGTATAGAATATAAAAGACTGCTAGTGAATCAGTATATAGACTGGTCACAAAACCCAAAAGCTCCATTTCTCAAATCAAAGCATGATCAACCGTTTAAGAACAAGTTTGGTTTGGTTACCACGTATCTGCACATGACAATAGGTATGTGTTCTTTGTGTGCTGTTACTAGTTGTAATCAACATAAACACGTATTAAGCACATTTTACAGTTACAAAGGACATTTTTCATGACGTGTATTATTCAGACAGTCTCGGTGTCAATTGGAACATTTTGGGTTTACCGCATATGGTTCTGTTACACATGATCATGTTTCGGCTGTCATATCAAGGTATTCAAAATAAAATAAAATAATAGTAATTGCCTCCAAATGAACATGATCATGCGCACAATAAGCCATATGTCACATGATTAAAAAATATGCTTCAATTGACTTCTAAACCATCTGCATAATACCCTCCATGGAAAGTCGACTTTATACATGTTTATCAGTCATCCTCGGCTATTGCAGTGTCCGGTGGTCCATTTTGGCACCTTGCTTGGCATTTACAGTGGACACTGCAGGATAATCCTTTCTTCGAACAACTGCAGGATGTGCACAGGTGTTTACTTGTCTTACACGAACATCGGATGTACACTAACAGTTCAGCAGGTGCTGGTGCCATATCCGTGATGATTGGATTAACCGAAGTAGCCTCTACACAGAAACCATAATCGTTCTTGTCCAAAGTTGTTTCCAAGGTGTTTGTTTCCAAGTGTTAACCTGGTGGTGGACTCGTAGGCTGTGGTAATAGCATGTTTTTTTTGTTGGTGGCATGCGTTCGACTGGAACATACTTTGGCGAGATTGCGTAGAGGTATCGTAATTCATCAAGTCCACCTTCAGCTGTTGTACCACCACTGTACATCGATTGCACAAATCGCTCTCCAAGTTCACTGATTTCCTCCTTAGATGTTTCAGGGTCTCCAAATACAAGTACATCTGATCGCCACAGCTGTGATGACTCCAGAATCTTCATACATTTCATCTTGCCCATGCCATACAGTGCTGATGTTGTATCACAACCGGACATAGCATGAGCGAAGAGGAGACACATGCAGAGTTCTCGGCCAAGAACTTCTTTCACTACATTGATGGAAATAATCTGCTGCTTGGTTTCCATGAACAGCTTGTCAGTGTAACTTGCGTGGTGGAGCAACAGAATCAAGACATCCGTATCATCGGCAATGACAAGTACATGTTCATGGAGTTTCAACAGTTCTAACGATTTCCTCACAATGACGACATCGGCATCACCTTCATCACCAGCATGCTCCACCGAAACCCCAGATGTCCTTCTAGCACTTTAATCAGTCTTTGCTTGTTATGTCTATTTGACAGAAAGGCTGGCTTGTTGGTTGGTACTGGTGTTCTGTCATCCACAGCTACTTTTGGCACTAATGGCTGCTGAAGTCGACGACGTTTTTGTTCAGGATATTTGGTAGTTTGCACATCGTAACTATCGAAGATAACACACAGAGGCAGTCCAGCTGATCTCCTAGAAAGCACAGGGGCTACAAACGATTCACAAAATGCGCGTATTGTGCCAATCTTTGGCCAGGGAATTCGATGTAGTAGGGCACAGCCATCAATGACGATGGCAACATGTTCATCGATTTCTTGCACAATAATATCTGAATCCATCTGTATAATATACTTGGCTAGCTGCGACTTTTGTGACTTTCTCATACTGCCATCATCTTGAAACAGGGCTGGTGAAACTGTTGCCAACTGGTATGTGAAGACGCGTCGATCTGGAGGGCCATTCAATAGAGAGATAGAGAGCAGGCGTTGGTAGGAGTTCTACAGAGGACATTCGTACCTCTTCCCCATCCACCTTAACAGGTTTTCGCATTACCGCAAATGTCTTTGCTTGGTCTGCTTTCTTCAGAACGATGTCTCCAAATTTCTGGTTGTTCAATTTGTTGTTGATTGCCAGACCGATACTCACTGCATCTGGAACGTTGACGCCGTTCGTCAGCAATCAATCCAGTTGCGACATTCCTCAGCTGAGTGTCATCTTCTACACTGAATGGATTTGGTCGTGTAGGAAGGCCACAAAGCTTTGCAAGTCTTTCATGTCCTGCTTTATGCTTCCTGGCTGGACATCCCGATGTTGTTCGGACCAGGTACCAGTGAATGTGCCCGTTAGAGACCGAATAGCTTCATTGTACTGGGCCAAAACGTGGGCAGACAGGAGCCATTTTGTTCTCGCAGATTCTTTGTGTGTGATGTTTATAAGACCACCTTGGGTTTTTCCTGCCCTCATGAGGCATTGTTCAATGGTCATATCAGACCAGATTCCACTCCAGAACAGCTTCTCGTTTCTGCAGATTGTGAACAGCTCATCTTCCATCGGTTGCTTTAGGCATTCACACAGGTTCTGACTGTCTTGTAGGTACAGTCTACAATACTTCGCGTAATTGTTGTGTCCAGCTGCTACAAAATATGGTAACATGTCTTGTGTTGCTCTGAGGTAAAGGCTCCAGTGCCCTGTCCGCTCAGCCCTAATGAACATCATAGCAATTGAAACAAATGTCATAAACATTACCCACAGTTTTCCAGTTCTTGTCTGTTCTTGTTCTTCCTTCAAGTCACACACAATCATGTGCAGTCTACTCAATGCCTGGTCGGCAGCTGCACATTCTGGTGTTGTTTCATGTTGTACATAGACAGACTCATACAAATCTCTGAGTTGTGGCCAAATGTCATCAATCACTGAGTCTATCAATTCATGATGATCGTCTGTGTTTGAGTCCAACACTGGATTATCTTGAGTGTCGTCTGCTATGTCTGTATCTCCACTGAAGTCAGTGTGTGGTCTGATAGAATACTTTGCTTCGGCCGTTTTCATTAGAACAATATGTAAAGCAACAAATAGAATACATGCTAAGTTGTTTAAGACATGTATGGGGATGTTGTTCGGTTGCCAGATGAATACGTCTTTATCTGATACTGACATGTAGGCCTAGATAGATTATTGTGAATGTAACCCATGTTGGCTATTGCAATGTGTTGTCTTTGTACAGCATACATTTTTTTCCAAAAACATGGATGCTTTGCGTGCCATATAAAACAGTGTGACTGTATTAAACACTCAATTAAATGTATTTTTCTATTATAAGAATGATTCCACTGAAGTCCTGATATAGCAAAAGATGGGTATTGACACAAGAACAGTTTATGTAGCCCAAACACGCGAGAGTTATGCTTGGTATTGGTTATTTTCGGTGAAAATGGTGGCCATTTTGAATTTTATAGACATGAACATGGTTGGACAGCATTGTAAATGGTTGCATTGCATTTCTCATATGTCAAAACATTGGTACAGACACCAAAATCATGATCCTATCATAAACCAGTCCAAAGATGAAACACCTAATTATTTGGCCTACATTCATGGCGGCCATCTTGGAATTGTCAAATTACGGACTTTCCCCAGGTGGGAATTTCGGGGAATTTTTTTTACACACGTAGGAGACCTGTATGAAGGTTTTGAGACCAAAATTTGCTTATTATCGAAAATGTCTGGGTTTGACCATTTTCACGTCAATTTCTACTGTACTATAACTGTATGTTTTCAAAAGCATATCTATTAGAGGGGTAGAGGCATCAACATGTTGAGCCACCTCGTCGAGACGGTTTAAGTGAGCGTTAGCAACGTATACTTTCATTGAGAAATAAAATAAGAGGATTCACTCATATGACTCCATGAACACCAGAGGAGAATGTGAAATTGAGTTCATATGTGATTTAAAAAATTTGTGCTATTTTTATATGGCGGTCATCTTGGATTAAGCGATGACTCTCATTTTACCAAATCTGAAAATGCTTCACCCAAGGATCTTAACTTACTATGAAGTTTGGCCAGCATCGGCCATGTGGTTCCTGAAAAAAAGACATTCAAAATCTGTAGAATTTGAATAAAAAAAAATTCTTTATTCTTTATTTCATCTCAAAAGTATATGTTGTTACCGGTACCACCCATTTGAACCTCTTTAACTGTGCACATAAATATCGTTTATGAACTTGGATGTGCATAAATTCTGTATATTTAGATACCAAACTGAATTATCATAAAAATCAGGTTACGTTAACATCGATTGGAAAAAGTTCAGGGTTGGCAATTTCCCGGGAAATAAGAGTATTTCCCAGGACGGCGGGAAATACTGGGAAATATGAATATTGGTGGTATTTTTAATTCCAAAATGTCAAGATGAGTCTCTATATTCCTCTATATCTACTATTGTTTATATCTGTCTAGACTGATAAGCCTACAGGTAAAACATTCTGCAATAAAAAAAGAAATACCGGTAATAAGTTTATTTAGAGAAAAAAAACATCATTATTTTCTAGACAATTTTCTTTCCTATATACAAGTCTATGTAGTATTTGCCAACTGTCTATTTTATTGTATATGAGAACACCCCTCATTACTATAGTAACCTGCCACTAATAAAAGCTGCTTTTGGAATTTTGAGAACAGGGATAATCCATGTACAGTGTAAGTGTAATTGTTTTACAACTTGACATGACCATATACAGACCACCTGGGTTCTTATTATACAGTATAACACAAAAGGTGTGAGAGAAGGCTGACAATTAACAGTCTGTTGTCATAGTCTGATGGTTTATTATACCCACTTTTTTTGTAAAAAAAAACGGGTATATTGTTTTCGTCACGGGTGTCCGTCCGTCCGTACGTCCGTCCGTCCGTACGTCCGTCACGTTTCTTGTAACTCGAAAAACTTTTTCACCTTCATACCTACGCGCCTGATATTTGGTTCGTAGCTTCGTTTTGATGTGCTGATGCGCAAAGTGAATTCGGATTTTTGATCCGACCCTCCATCATGGATTATCTCCCCCTTTCGGACTCACAATTTCCCATTTTTTCCTCGTAACTCGAAAAACTTTTTCACCTTCATACCTACGCGCCGTATTTTTAGCTTCGTTATCATGTCAGATGCCAAAGTGAATTTTGGATTTTTGATCCGACCCACCCCTTTTTTATCCATGGATTATCTCCCCCTTTCGGACTCACAATTTTCCCTTTTTTCCTTGTAACTCGAAAAACTTTTTCACCTTCACCTACACGTCTGATATTTGGTCGTACTTCGTTTTTGATGTGCTTACGCAAATGTGAATTCGGATTTTTGCCCCCTCCATCATGATTATCTCCCCCTTTCGGACTCACAATTTCCCATTTTTTTCCTCGTAACTCGAAAACTACACCTTCTACCTACTGATGGTGGTATGTAGGCTTCGTTTACATGTGCAGATGCGCAAAGTGAATTTGGATTTTTGATCCGACCCTCCATCATGGATTATCTCCCCCCTTTCGGACTCACAATTTCCCTTCCATTTTCCTTGTAACTCGAAAAAAATCTTTTTCACACTTCATACCTACACTCCTGATATTGGTATGTAGCTTCGTTATCATGTGCAGATGCGCAAAGTGACCTTCGGATTGGATCCGAACCCTCCAAAAATCATGGTTATCTCGTTACGTCACTCAACAATTTCATTTTTTCCTGTACTTCGAAAAAACTTTTTCAAAAACCTTTTTCATTACCTACGCGCCTGATATTTGGTATGTAGCTTCGTTATCATGTGCAGATGCGCAAAGTGAATTCGGATTTTTCATCCGACCCTCCATCATGGATTATCTCCCCCTTTCGGACTCAGAATTTCCCTATTTTCATTGTAAGTCGAAAACTTTCTCACCTTAATACCTACATTTCTGATATTTGATATGTGGCTTTCGTTATAATGTGCAAAGTGAATTCCGATTTTTGATCGGACCTTCCATCATGGATTATCTCCCCCTTTCGGACTTAGAATTTCACTATTTTTCCTCGTAGGTCGAAAAACTTTTTCACCTTAATACCTACGCGTCTGATATTTGGTTCGTAGCTTCGTTTTGATGTGCTGATGCGCAAAGTGAATTCGGATTTTTTATCCGACCCTCCATCATGGATTACCTCCCCCTTTCGGACTTAGCATTTGGGGAAAGTGGGTATATTGCGATGGCGCGCCATCGACTTTTTCTAGTTCTTGATTGTAGTTGTACAGATTTTCACTCACAGTCCATGATACTAATGTCCCCAACATGTTGCCTTGAAATATCATCCCACAGTTACTGTATCTAGTTATACCCACTTTTTTTAGGAAAAAAAAATGGGTACCGGTATATTGTTTTCGTCACGGGTGTCCGTCCGTCCGTACGTCCGTAAGTCCGTCATGTTTCTTGTAACTCGAAAAACTTTTTCACCTTCATACCTACGCGCCTGATATTTGGTATGTAGCTTCGTTATCATGTGCAGATGCGCAAAGTGAATTCGGATTTTTCATCCGACCCTCCATCATGGATTATCTCCCCCTTTCTTTCGGACTCGGAATTTCTCATTTTTTCCTTGTAACTCGAAAAACTTTTTTCACCTTCATACCTACGTGCCTCAATATTTGCTATGTAGCTTCGTTATCATGAACATGCGCAGTGAATTCGGATTTTTCATCCGACCTCCATCATGGATTATCTCTTTCGGATCAGAACTCAATTTCATTTTTTCCTGTAACTCGAAAAACTCACCTTCATACCTACGCCTCATATTTGCTATGTAGCTTCGTTATCATGTGCATGCGCAGTGAATTCTTTTTCGCAGATTATCGGATCAATTTCGCGACCCTTTTTCATCATGGATTATCTCTTTCGTTCTCAGACTCGGATTTTTTCATCCTGTAGGACTCTTTCGGACTCACCCTTCCAATAAAAACTACCGCGCCTCATATTTGCTATGTAGCTCGTTATCATGTGCAGATCGCAAAGTGAATTCGGATTTTTCATCCGACCCTCCATCATGGATTATCTCCCCTTTCGGACTCGGAATTTCCCATTTTTGCCGTTTTAACGAAAAACTTTTTCACCTTCATACCTACGCTCATATTTGCTATGTAGCTTCGTTAATCAGTGCATCGATGCGCAAAGTGAATTCGGATTTTTGATCCGACCCTCCATCATGGATTATCTCCCCCTTTCGGACTCAGAATTTCCCATTTTTTCCTTGTAACTCGAAAAACTTTTTCACCTTAATACCTACGTGTCTGATATTTGGTTCGTAGCTTCGTTTTGATGTGCTGATGCGCAAAGTGAATTCAGATTTTTTATCCGACCGTCCATCATGGATTACCTCCCCCTTTCGGACTTAGCATTTGGGGAAAGTGGGTATATTGCGATGGCGCGCCATCGACTTTTTCTAGTTATACCCACTTTTTTTGTAAAAAAAAACGGGTATATTGTTTTCGTCACGGGTGTCCGTCCGTCCGTACGTCCGTCCGTACGTCACGTTTCTTGTAACTCGAAAAACTTTTTCACCTTCATACCTACGCGCCTGATATTTGGTATGTAGCTTCGTTATCATGTGCAGATGCGCAAAGTGAATTTGGATTTTTGATCCGACCCTCCATCATGGATTATCTCCCCCTTTCGGACTCGGAATTTCCCATTTTTTTCCTCGTAACTCAAAAAACTTTTTCACCTCATACCTACGCGCCTGATGGTATAGCTTCGTTATCATGCATGCGCAAAGTGAATTTGGATTTTGATCCGACCCTCCATCATGGATTATCTTTCTTTTTCACTCAGAATTTCCCATTTTTTCCTCGTAACTCTTTTTAAAAACTTTTTCACCTCATACTACGCGTGATATTTGTATGTAGCTTCGTTATCATGTGCAGATGCGCAAAGTGAATTTTGGATTTTTGATCCGAACCCTCCCCCTCATGATTAAAAATCCCTCCCCCCTTTTCGGACTCAGATCCCATTTTTTTCCTCGGACGCGAAAAACTTTTTTCACCTTCATACCCCTTACGCGCCTGATATTGGTATAGCTTCGTTATCGTTGCAGATGCCAAAATTGAATTTGGGATTTTTGATCCGACTCCTCAATGGATTACACTTTCGAACTCCCACAATTTCCATTTTTTCTTGTAACTCGAAAAACTTTTTCACCTTCATACCTACGCGTCTGATATTTGTTCGTAGCTTCGTTTTGATGTGCTGATGCGCAAAGTGAATTCGGATTTTTGATCCGACCCTCCATCATGGATTATCTCCCCCTTGTCGGACTCAGAATTTCCCTATTTTTACATTGTAAGTCGAAAAACTTTCTCACCTTAATACCATATCATTTCTGATATTTGATATGTAGCTTCGTTATGATGTGCAAAGTGAATTCCGATTTTTGATCGGAACCTTCCATCATGGATTATCTCCCCTTTCGGACTTAGAATTTCACTATTTTTCCTCGTAGGTCGAAAAACTTTTTCACCTTAATACCTACGCGTCTGATATTTGGTTCGTAGCTTCGTTTTGATGTGCTGATGCGCAAAGTGAATTTGGATTTTTTATCCGACCCTCCATCATGGATTACCTCCCCCTTTCGGACTTAGCATTTGGGGAAAGTGGTATATTGCGATGGCGCGCCATCGACTTTTTCTAGTTAAAGTATATTAAAGTCTCATCAATGTACATGCAAATAAGTAGACATTAGTAGACTTTTGGCTAATTTTAACGATTTTAGGTACTGTATCTCATACGTACCATCGTGGCCCATAGTCTTCACGTTAAATAAATGTCATAATAATAATGCAAATAAGTAATACAAATGCAAAGCATAAAACAACAGTACATTGTCAGTCATATAAGACTTGTAAGAGACTATGTGTATGCACATCATGCATACTAAGATCATTTATTCTCATTTCTTGATACCGAATATTACTGTGGGAGAAGGTTGACAATTAACAGCCTGTTGTCTAAACATAGTCTGGTCATGATGACGTTATCCATGTGAATTGTATCTAGCAGACACTCAGATGCTTCCTAAAAAAATGAAGAATTTACAAAAAGATAATACAACCAAAATATAAATGTCATGGTTGCCAAATATCCACCTGATGAGTACCCCTAGTTGGGAATGAAACAGATCTATACATTGTAATTAACCCCTATATCTAATTATTAAGTTGTTGATTGTTTAATTAACTATTACTGAGCTTAAAACTTAATTTAAATAACTTTAATTATCAAATAATAACATAAAAATTCATATTTCCCGGTATTTCCCACGGGGAGTATTTCCCGGGACGGCAAATACCGGTATTTCCCACCGGAAATTCCCGCCCCCGGTATTTCCTGGCCAACCCTGAAATTTAAAAGTTGCAAAAGGACGAAACTACGTAGGTACGAAATCGCCGAATTTGTCCTGATATTTACAGTCTTTTTCATGCTTTCTGACAATAGAGTTAGCCATATTTGGTTGAAATAAACAGTTAGTAATGTAATATTAAAACAATACTTGTTTTCGGCATCAAAGGATTGCATTAGAATATATCAAATTCGTATTTAATTCTTTCACACTTTTCGGCGAAAAATAAAGTTGCAATCATGGGCGGAAGCATCCGCTGTGTAGGCCACGACTCGGTTCGTCAGGTGGCGCCTCCAGTGGGTATACCCACAATCGTAGCTAACGATTGGATGCTATTTTTATTTCGGAAATGGTATCCTACATTTGAAAGCGTCATAAGCTGACAAAAATGTATCTACACAACTACGAAATATGTTCGCCACCGGGCGACCCAGCTTATATTTTTACTAGCCCGACCCAGAAACAACTTGCATCAGGCGCCCATTAAAACGCGTGTTTGCATGTGTTTGTTTGTCTGGTTGAGAGTATTCAGAGTTAACTATACCGGGTTTATGATCAATCGCTGATAGATCTATTGCCGACGTCTTTCGCAACAGTAACCTGTCAATCATACCACTAAGGTATGCCTTTACTTACCAGCGATTGGCTGTACTGTATAAATAACTTCGCCACGAGAATAACACGTGTTTTGAACTGACAATTATAGTAGCCACAAGCAATGTTTGGCTAGGGGATTATTGAAACTATCGACCCGTGACTTTTATTGTCACAGCGGGTAGGCATGATTTTAGTGATTCGTATAATGATGTGATGAAAATTTGGTCAAACAATCGGGTGTCGTAAAACATATGGTATTGTAAACAGTTTGGCAGGCCTGCAATTAGCGAGATTTAGGTCACTGGGTGGGAAATGGGTACCTGTCAGAATTTTTTTTTAGAATTTCCGATATTTTGCAAGATTTTTTAAGGCGAAGTGCACTTCTCCTTGCCGGACACATAGGGCGACTTGTGCGGAAAAAAAGCGATAACTTCGCCCAAGTCGCCCCCAAAATTGAACCCTGCCTGAGTGCATACTGGATCAGCATAGCAAAATTGGTATTAAACTTGAAGCAGACATCCAGCGACATCATGACAGGTTAGTTTCTTAGTTGAACAGTTAATTTAGTAAATAAGGCAGTTATTCCATCAGCAGGGTCTAAGGATTTTACACATTTTTACTATATTCAGAATAACTTTTTATCAAACTATCGGAATGTGATAAAATTGTGCCACAGTGTAGCATCAGCTTGTTTATTTCGAATTTCACATACTTTATTATTATGACGTACAGTACACTCAGAGTGCTTTGTGCCTTTTCCACTCTCTCACGGTGGGAGGAATTTTCTCAGAGTGGGAAAATCACGGTGGGAGTTATGTGCCTCCCACGGTGACCATATATTTTACCTGTATTACCACCGCGGACGGTGACCAAGCTGGACGAACTTCCAATAGCCATAAAACGGCCACGGTGTTCCCCCGTGATACGACCCTGCGTTCCACCGGGACGCCAGGCTGGCTTACCTGTACAGTCATAGCGTAGTACCCAAACATTTACACTTATTCCGACTAACGTTTGTGTTGTTTTATTCATTTTTTTATAAATATATACATTTTTCCTTTCAAAAGGAAACGCGAGAATGTAACTGGCCCTAACAGGACACTGTAGTATCATAATCGCCTTAGGAAATGATAATCATGTGCTGTAAAACATTATTTTAATTAAGAAATAGAAGAAATGCGGATATTGGGGAATATGTCAGATACATATGAAAGGGTTTTCGCGATCTCGTGTAGTGGTCGAGATCGAGTAAATGCGAGTTACACGACACTAACAAAACACCATTATAATTCTCGTGTTTCAGGACGCAATACTCATGTTTTGTCAAAAAAAATATATTATTTTTTCTAATAAACATATTTTGGCAGCATATGAGAATCGTGTCCTAAAACGATTTACGTGTCCTGTTAGGGACATGTTATGCTCTACTGATGGTGAACATGTGTTGGTCTACGCTAGTCACATATGCAATAAGCCCGGTATGGTGCGATCACGTCATACATCATCATATGCACGTGAGGTGACCTGCTGGGACGTGTGTTGGTGTTGGAAAGTGAGACATCAAAGGTTACAATATGACATCTAAAGGTTAAGTTATGTCGATCGGATCTTTGAAACACGCCGACACAAGAGCAGCCCATTTACGATCAATTACTCTACACATATTTATTAATGGAATGGAACTTATCTCTCTTATAGCATAGTGATTTTCACTGCGTTTGATAAAAATATTTCTTCCATTTTATTGGTCGGAGAGAAGGTGTAGAATCTCAAAAAAAGGTAACGGAATCTCTATTTACTCAATATATATGTACAGGCAGCACTTCAGAATCGTCTCATGTTTTGTCAAACCATGTTTTTATTGTCAGAAATATTGATGTTTGTCCACATTTGTTCCATTTCTTAATAAAAACATGTTTTGGCAGCACATGAAAATCGTCTCCTAAGACGATTTGTACATATGTTACAATTTCGCGAAACGAAAATGAAACATTCTCAACAAAACATGTTTCGCATTTTCGCGATCTTGCGCATAGGCCGATATCGCGAAAACGCGAAGCGTGATGGATCGCGAAACGAAAATTTAACATATTCACAACAAAACATGTTTTGACAGTACTGTGCATATGAGAATCGTCTTCTTTCGCGATCTTGCGAGTAGATCAAGATCGTGAAAACGGGAAGCGTGATCGCGAGAGGTGAAACGAAAATGTAACGTATTCTCAACAAAACATGTTTTGACAGTACTGTGCATATGAAACAATTTTCAAGTTTTGTCAGACATATATGCACTCCTCTCTGACCACATTACATGTACGCTGGCACGGTGATGCGCCGTGGTCACGGGGGAACGCGGTGTGCAGCAGATTCGGTCTTTAAAATATTCCCACGGTGGTGATTTTTGCCTCTCCACCGTGACGGTTGGGATTTCCACCCGACACGGTGGGAGGAATGTTTATGCCCACTCTCCATCCGATCACGGGGTCGAGTGGGAAGAGGCACAATTCGCGCTGAGTGTACTGTACACAAGGCTAATTTGACGTGAATTGTGCATTAGCCGATGCGCAGAATTAGCCGAAATAACAATAGCTGAATATAATGGGGCCATAAAATATATAACAACTTATCTCAATTATATAATGCAATACATTTGTGCTTAAGAAACTAGTATCATGTTTATGAGTTTTCCACCATACCCCACCCACTATTTTCACACTGTTGAAAACACATCAAATCAGAACTACAACAGTTTATATGATTTAAATTCTGATAAACTCGTGTTTATCATATAGTGCATGTTGTATTTATCAATATAACGCGTGTGATAAACCTACATGCGCGATGGAAAGACGTTTAATCGGTCTTTTCCTCCTCCTGACATTTTGCAGTAGTGTGAACCGGAAGTAAATGTCACATGAAATTTTATTATCGCTATTGATCATGACCGTGACACTCGGAAACCTCGCACCATTTCGCCTCCATCTTTTGACCATTAAACGCGAAAAGATGACGAAGTGGACAGAATGTGACCGTGACTGCAGAGAATACAAGTCAAATCGTCCGGTATGACTGAAGTACGAAATGGGCGAAAAGGGCGAATGGAGATTGTCTGGCGAAATGGAGTTTTATATCGCCTATAACTTGCTAATTAATGCATGATTTTTGTTGTTCTTATTATACGGGCGACTCTTTGTCGCCCGCTTTATGTTACGCGTATATGAAAACTTACCATTCAGTTCAACATATGATTGAAAGTGTAAAATTTGTTTTACCGTAAACCGATAAACCAAGCAGACGGTGTTTTTACGACACGTGGTATTACTAATACGGGCGACGAATAATTTGGCCCGAAGGGCCAACTGCTTCTAAAACAAAATGTAGATAACATCAGAAAGTATAATGAATATAGCTTACGAACTTACTGCATTTCAAAATTGTGTTGTCGTTAGGAAGACTAAAGTTGCTTTTATCACAACGCTGAAGAGAGTTCCCCAAGGGAACAGCTTCGGAATTATTCGGAATTATCCGGAATTATCCGTACTTCCATACACAGATAACTAATAACTTCTATTTTTAATAACAGTATATATCAACTAGCCGACATCGGTTTTCAAATAAATATCTTTTTTCGGGAGGTTATTTAATAATAATAATTAAAAATTAGCCACGAATTTTACCGAACTATCTTTGGCATTCTCAGATGTTGTAGCAGCCGACAAAACGCGGAACTGACCGAATGCACCGAAAGTAAAGGCAGAAACAGCCATGGTATCTGGGCTTTTTTACTTCATCTTAAATACATAATAACTTTAATTTACAGTAGGTTTTCAAATAAATATATTTTTTGGGGGGGTTATTTAATAATAATAATAAAAAATTAGCCACGAATTTTACTGAACTATCTTCGGCATTCTCCGATGTTCTAGCAGCCGACAAAACGCGGAACTGAGCGAAGGCAGCGAAAGTAAAGGCACAACAGCCATGGTATCTGTTTTTTAGTTCATGTTACATAATAAGTTTAATTTACAGTACGTTTTCACCTTCTATAAGACAATAACATTTACATAGTATTTTTTTCTTCAACAGTTATTTACTGATGTGTTCAGCATACATTATCTTACTTTTTTTGCAGTGTTTTCAGTTCAAATAAACGCTAATTCAGTCCTCAATGTCCACTTTACAGCTCCCGTCTACTTTTTTCACAATGAATTAATTTATTTATTAACAAAAAGGAACGTATCTTTCATAATCTTCACACACAACCTCACACCCACACCTGTCCCCCGCCACAACACCCCCACCCCCCCCCCCCCCCCTAGTCCTGCTACCCCCATTAACAAGTCATACACATGTAACACACGTCCTCGCCAATCCCCACCATCAATCAATCTCTCTCTCTCTCCTCCCTCTACATCTTTAATCCTCTTACTTCCATTAACAATTTAAGACACGTGTATAGCGTCTCTCCAGTACCGATCCCAGTGACGATAGCATGCCGTCTCGCGTCGTCATAGCACAATTCCATCCCGATCATGTTCACCATACATACAGCACATACAAGTCAAACAGACACTCGAAATCCAATACCGACTACTAGTACATCTGGACATGACATTGTCGCACCCAGCAATTCAGCTATTACAGTTGCAGTGTCGCAAACAATTCATGATCACCAATACGCTTCTAATATCCATGCCTCAAATGCTAACACACATTCCAATTCCAATGTCAATAACAAAAGAACATCGGCTGTTATGTTTGATCATTGTTATAGTAACATGGGACAACATACCCATGAACACAACACGTCATCGGATGGTATTATAACACAAACAAATACTGCTCAATCTTGTACCGTACATAAAGATCATAGCGCACAGGCACATACAAGTGAAACACACACTCAAAATCAAATACCGACTACT